>UYYA01004272.1:0-133037 GCA_900624975.1 Angiostrongylus costaricensis
TAGATTCACATCATATTTTCCTCTATTTAGTAGTTTTCCCAACTAATCAAACGATTTCAAACCACGACCCGTAGTACGTTATGGAATTCGACTTGTCTCCTTTGGAAACCTGCGTGCTTCCGTGGCGCAATAGGCAGCGCGTTCGGCTGTTAACCGAAAGGTTAGTGGATCGAGCCCACCCGTGAGCGGAACGTTTTAACGACACTGCTAGATTTACATCACATTTTTTCCATTTCTGTTGATATCCCTAGAGCTCGCTCGCTTTCACACAATGCCCAGTAGTACGTTGAGGATGTCCACTTGTCTCCTTTGGAAACCTGCGTGCTTCCGTGGCGCAATAGGCAGCGTGTTCGGGTGTTAACCGAAAGGTTGGTGGTTCGAGCACACCGGGAGCGGAACGTTTTAACGACATTGCTGGATTTACATCATATTTTCCCCATTTTAGTAGATTTCCTAACTGATCGAACGATTTCAAACCACGTCCTGCAGTACGTTGAGGAATTCCACTTGTCTCCTTTGGAAACGTGCGTGCTTTCGTGGCGCAATAGGCAGCGCGTTCGGCTGTTAACCGAAAGGTTAGTGGTTCGAGCCCACACGGGAGCGGATCGTTTTAACGACATTGCTGGATTTACATCATATTTTCCCCATTTTAGTACATTTCCTAACTGATCGAACGATTTCAAACCGCGCCCTGGAGTACGTTTAGGAATTCCACTTGTCTCCTTTGGAAACCTGCGTGCTTCCGTGGCGCAATAGGCAGCGCGTTCGGCTGTTAACCGAAAGGTTAGTGGTTCGAGCCTACACGGGAGCGGAACGTTTTAACGACATTGCTAAATTGACATCACATTTTCCCCATTTCAGTTGATATCCCTAGAGCTCGCTCGCTTTCAAACCACGCCCTGTAGTACGTTGAGGAATTCCACTTGACTCCTTTGGAAACCTGCGTGCTTCCGTGGCGCAATAGGCAGCACGTTCGGCTGTTAACCGAAAGGTTAGTGTTTCGAGCCCACACGGGAGCGGAACGTTTCAACGATATTGCTAGATTTACATCATATTTTCCCCATTTCAGTTGATATCCCTAGAGCTCGCTCGCTTTCACACCATGCCCAGTTGTACGTTGAGGGCTACCATAGGTCTCGTTTAAAAATCAGTGTGATTCTATGGGGCAGTTATCAGTGCGCACGGATGTTAATCGAGATATTGGTGGCTTGAGCGCACCCGGGAATGGAGCACTTACACGATATTATTCGACTTGCGTCGTCTTTTTTTTTCTTGCAGCGAGTACTCACGCTTCCAAAGCATGCCATGTAGCACGTTTAGGGTTCCAACAGGTCTCGTTTACTTCCGTGGTGCCATGAGCAAGCTTTCGGCTGTGATTGGCTGAAATATCTAAATTGATGCATAAAATTGAACAAACGGGTTTTCGAGCTGGACATCTTTGAATTATTTGTCAAACCAACTTCTAGTGGAACTGGTTTGGGAATGATTTGCTTGTATTTCTAAATGTAGAATATAGCTGCTGCCGAGTGCTTTCTGCTCCATCGTCTTTGTTGTATGAACAAGCACATAATTTCGGAATGTTATGCCTAAAGCTTTGTAAGGTAGTTTAAACGGCGGAAAAGGAATGAATATGATGATAACTGACTCTAGCAGTATGTTTTACCCACCCTGGCCACTGTATCACCTATCGCGCGCTTTGCATTGTTCATGTTAGATCCAATGCCTTAGGTAAACAATAACTCACGGGCATTTTTCTATTAGTTCATTTGGTCCTGAAAATATGTATACATACGAGGTGTCCATCTTATCGTTTAAGAAAAGGATGTTGGTGTCGCAATTCTTGACGGGCAAATTGTTCAATTTCTAGTAACCCATTGTTGATTTTTGCAGCTTTTATCACTTTTTTCAAGACCTCTCAGTAATGTTGGGTTAGGAGAAGAAAGTGAACACCAGGTGGCCATGAAATGCTGCCTGCATTTATCTATTTGCTGTAGTGAAGTCGCATTATATGATCTGAGGCTTCATCAGTAATGCTGGTGGACTCACTTGCACCTTTTCCATAACTAAGCAGAAGCATTTGCAGATTATAAGCGCTTTTTGCATAAGTAGAAGGCGAGAGTATTTTTATTGAGTTAACCGATGGAAAGAATTCGCGAGCATATGCTTTGTGTAGTATCGATTTACCGAATGGTTTCTGTTTTCCATCTTACCATGCACTTCCTTTGTTATCTACTTTTGCTGGCTTTCACAGGAGCTTATGAGCAGCTATTCTTTCTCTTTCACGTGTAATTTCTGTGTAATCCACTGTATTGCTTCCAAGTGAGCTTCTACGAGTTACATCGCTTGGGGCATACTTCTCTATAAGCTACAGCGTCGCTTCTGCACCAATTTTCTGTACGAGCCACTGCATGGCTTTCATGTGCACTTTTTGCTTAAGTTGCTTCGTCGCTTGTAAGTGTACCTGCTGTATGAGCTATTGTATCATTCCGATTGCATCTTGTGAACTCTCCCTATGAGCAGCTGCATCTCTTTACATTGCTTTCTTTATAAGCTATCGTATCCTATGAGCTTTTCGCACGAGCGGCTAAATGGCTTTCACATGTACTTTTTGCACAAGCTATTTGTATAGCCTTCGCACGAGCTTTCCGTGGGAGAAGCTCATTCAGATTATATAAACTGACAAAATTTTTAAGACCACGTTTTGAACATTATCTCTAGTTTGTTTTGCCGACACTCTACTCATTATAGAAGGAATGTAGGCGTACTTCTCATGTTTGTTAATTCACTCAACTAGTGCTCGTACAGTTTCCACCTTCATTTTGGCGTTTGTGTTCCTTACCTTTTTGGACATCGTCACATCATTGAAATTGTACGGCTTTTATTGCTATAAACGACTGTCCACCGAGCTTGAGATCGTACTCTGTGGCAACTTAAAAAGTCGCCTGTGGCAAATTCAAGTGAAGTCGAGCATTCTACTTCGAGCTAGTGATTATTGGGTGCCGAGAACTGACTTGAAGACCTATATTTCATTGACCAGTTAAAACATTTTACGTTTTTTTATGAGCATACACGGTGTTTTTAACACGATATTTATCCTTCTATTCTAATGGTTTACCACTTCATCGTCGCTCTGTGGTGTTCCTGGATGTAGGGCTGCGACGTACAACGGGAGGATTCATCCGCCTTATAGTTTCTTCCAAACTGAGAAGGAGTCCGGCGTTTCCATCAGGAATGTTGGGACGGCTCGCTATGTATATAGGAATACCAAGTAGTTAAGACGATTCGGTCGGAATTTGCTGCTCGCCTTTGTGTACGCCACGCGGGACTTCTTGTTAGTAGCAGTCACAGCGCCGGACACCTCAAAGTTGGGTAATTAAACCGTTTATCATAATTATACAATAGTTATAGCAATACAACTCTACAATTAATGCAACAATGATACGGGTAATGAATAGGCGCAGCCTGATCACTGGTGTTCAGGTTGCTTATGAGTAAAGAGTTTGGCATAACAGTACATCTGTATAATTAATGCAACAATGATACGATAATGTGTGATATTTGACGATATGTAAGCTGGGTGGTCAAAAGCGGGATTGAAATGGTAACAAGTGATACACTTGAAGGAATTAAGGCGGACACTGGAGTTGGAGCACTGAGGAATTGAGGGACCGGAAACAGACCGGTCGAACGCGGCTAACACTTCAAGACCAGTTCTATGGGCTGCCTGTATTACAACTGTAATGGGTGGAGCTTTGCCAGAGAGAACTCAAGGCGGCGTCCAGAGAAAGGTTCTAAAAGCTTTTCTACTAGCACAACTTGATAGGGGTACATGTGGAAGGGTGCAGGTGTCTGTTCGGAGACTTTTTGGGACGACAGATGCTGAAAAGTACATTCAGCTGGCTGCTGCTGATTTCCTTTCCAGCCATCTGCGAGGCAATTGCATGAAGTGGTTGCTAAGAGATAATTTACCGAATATGCAAGAATAGATGTATGACGATTACAAATAGACAGGTGTTGTAGAAGACATAAGGTTATAATTGTTTTACATTCAGAACATCCCAATAATCGTGAAGAATGTTCTCTATAAGGAAGCCTAGCTAAGAATAAACCAATACCTCCGTCCACGACCATCCTTGTATCAAATTAGTCGCATGGTGGCAAATCTCCCTCTGATCCACAAGAGCTTCGAGTGCCTGTGGTGGTCAAGACCTGGGGCAGACTTTAGCTAAGCTGTCCTAAGGATTGCAGGAAACTACAATTGGCTTTGCCAGCAAATCTTCGATAAATGGAGATTATGTTGGGGGCCCTCACAACTAGTGAGGATGGGCCGTTCAAGCACCAAATATCAAGTATTTATTCTGCGCTAGTTGAAATTTACGTAGGTTTCGCTTTTTTAGGGCTTCGAAAGAGCAAATTGAGTAGCAACTTATTCAGCCGTGTACTTTTTTAATCACAAGAGAAGAAAGCTGAAACAGATTGCGGGCATATGAAACAGCACCTTTGACACTCTCGCGACGAGCTACGCCTATAGGTGTCAAAGTGCTTTTGCGGGAGTGGCCACTATAACCTTCATGGGTCTTATATTTTTCTGGTGGTTTGTTTAGCGTAGTGGAATGGTTTTCGGAGAGGCTGAGAGACAGGCGAAACGGAGTGCCCGCACGGTGTGGTGGTGAACACGTTGGCCTACGGAAAGGATATAACGCGTTCGTTCTCCACCGCAGACTCTTGCGGTCTGGAGTTTTGCAAATATCTCAGCATCATTGTGGTTGTTTCACACGTAATACCCTACCATGAAAAATTATAATAGGCACTAAATAAAATTGTTAACATTACTTACAGTAATGTTTGTACAATAGATCATAGTAACATATAGTTAGTACCATCGTATTGCCCATAACCGTAGAACGGTAAAGTAAAATCTACTGTTTATTTTCAAAACACCAAGTTCATGGAGTGTGAAAATGAGGTGTCGTGCAGTTTGTAACACTCCCGAGGTTAATCGATGTCTGGAGTGTTAAACACCTACTCTTTTACGTATAACTCTTCTATGAGCGATGGAGTTTATATGAGCACATAATGTGCCTCTCCCAGTTTAAAAAATCAGTTTGAGATATTCTGTGAGAAAGTGCATCATACCGAGGCACTCGTTACTACGGTTCATCCTTGCATTCCTGTAATTCATCCTAACATGCTCGAGAATGTCGTGCGCTGATTTCCTCGATGTGCTAGAATAGTGACTTTTACTAACCCTTCATAGTTAGCTAAAACAAGGATTTTATATCGTCTTCGTGTAAGCTCATGAATGGAATAAAAACGCAAAGCGTTTTAAGAGTCTATTTACTATGCGATTAAAATTTGGATTTCTAGTGCTATTATTCCCAAAAGGGCGTGTGGCGTAGTAGTTCCAAGCGCCACTGCGACGCACACGTGGAATCGATCCCCGTTTCCATGGCCAACCAAGCCTTCCATCCCTCCGAGGTCGGTAAATTGGTACCGCACTCGTCTGGGAGGATAGTAGCAGTGGTTCGATGCATCGATAGGCCATCGCGAGTTATTGTAAGAGCCAGATATGCATTCAATCACTTCCAACAGTACTTAATGAAGTCGAATGCATGGTGCATCCCCCAGGGATTGATCAACGCCGAGAGCTTTATCCTTTTATCCTTTTATAATTCCCAAGGTCGATTTTTTACTATCCTCGGCACTGACCAAATAATGCACCATTTTCTCTGTGAGCAAGCATGAGGTTGTTATTTTACTCTTTATTCACAAAAAGGTGGACATTTCGGCGAGTTTCGCATTCTTCAGAACCTGAAAAGGTCAAGTTTACAGCAGTCTACTCAGCCAAAAACCTTTATAACCAAAGAAGAAAACACGGAACCAAGATTTCAGTGGCCCTGGAAACAAAGTAGCTCGTATGAAATGCTGAGATATTTGCAAAACTCCGGACCGCAGGTGTATGCAGTGGGGAAGCTTTTTCGAACAAAGTAGCTTTTTCGAAAACACCGTTTTCTATAAGTTATCTGTATCGGAAATTTCATATCGACTTCATTATTGGGGTCTTGTTCTCTAAAGAATAGTTGAGGAAACGACGATGGTTACGATTCCCCTACTCCTCGTCGTTGATTTCTATATAGTGCCTCAACCATAGCTCTGCAACGTAGTCTATCTTGAAGTCTATACAAGCCACATGCCACCCTAAGGAAGGATATCTCACAAATGAATACAAGTAGTGAGAAAATCCTTAGTTAGAGCTCTTAAACTGCTAGATGAGTATGCCACATGTCAATTTGACCTTTCCAGCGCAGAAAAGGAAAGATCTACCGAAGCGTTGGCTACTACGAAATAAATTTTGTAATGGCAACCATGTGTCTCTTCATTAAGAAAGAGAATTATGACCAATGCTGAAGGTTTATAGCACTTAGATCCTGGGAATTGAAGCACGTATTTACTTCATGGTATACAAAATGCATAGTTCTCCTACTACTGCAAACTTCACAAGAAACTAAAAATGGTAGGCTTTCTCGAATACAGTAGTTCGAGTCAGTTGTCAGATCCGAATAATTACTGGTTTGAGATAAATGTTCGGCTTTGTACTGCCACGCAAGACTTTTTGAATTTTCTACAGAGGAAATCCTTTGCACTTAAAATACTGGATTATAGAAGTTTATAGTAATAATAGCAACACAATGTTAACGATGTGACGACGAAAGGCCAATAAGACATGCATCACGACGAAGATGGAGAGTGTAGCAACACTAGTCGAGCCACCCAATGACGGACCGTCTAAGAATATTGCTTATAGTCGCTCTGTAATTGCTGGAGTTTTCACAGTAGAAGCTAGGGTTAATGCTCAAAAAAGATTGTAAAAGGTAAAAGGTTTCTCAGTTATTATAAAGTCATAAAACTGCTTTAAAGCAAGAAACGGTACATGGTGAAAAGCATATCACATGAGCTGGAATGCAGGAAGCTACATTAGAATAAGAGTTCTTCAGATAGGGATAGAAAACCCTCTACAAAAGCTTAACGTGGAAGCGATACAATAGCTTGTATAAACAGCTTATGTGAATTTGATTAATTTGATTGACAAATGATAGATAACACCTAGGATCGACTTTCTACTAACCTCGGCATTGGATTATGAATTCGTCGTTTTCTCTCTCAGCAATCGCGAGGTTGTTAAACAGCATTCGTTTGCTTCCATACAATAACACACACAAAACAACCACACAACCGAGTCGTCAACCATATGCGACTCTGAGCGGCTGTTTTTCCTAGGTGGAGGACAGGTGAAAGAAGCGGCTCTGAAGAAGGCGACTCTGCCGAAACGTCGGCTGCGATTGTGTTATGTGTGTTATCGTATGGAAGTAAACGTATGCTGTTTAACAACCTCGCGATTTTTTAGAGGGAAAACAACGAATTTATGATAGATAACACTTGCATTTAGTGGAGAATGTTGTCTACAATTGTTGTTGCACTGTCTTACCTTTCAATGACATTTCATTGATCTAGTGATTTGGCCACGAACCAGCGCCTTCTAGTGATCGCCAACAACCTTCGGCTTCCATGAATTTGAATTTGCACAAAGGATTACTAAATAGAATTTTCACGTGAAAGTCAACCGTCGACAAAATGTGCAGTGATTGTTTATCTCACTGGTAAAGCATATGGTACGAACATGAAGGCACGAAATTCAAAAATAAAGGTTCTAAAAAGACAGGTTCTGCCCAAGTCCCAAGGAGTCCCAAGGAGGCTCATTTGTTCCACTTGAAATCTCGTAATAATCACATGCATCGAACTAGAACGAGCAACACCGCCCTCAAATCCTCATTATAGGTTGCTGGAGCTGCTCAATGAACTCTGCTTGACCGAGAGAACAAAAGCACCACACTTTTGTTGACTATTTAAAATATTTTACTACTGGTGATTTTGACTCTTATCGATTCGACCTCGGATCAGAATTTACACAGGCGTATTGTTTTCTCGACTTTAGGTTTCACTCACGAAACTTTTACCAAAATTGGTAACGTTACCGGATTCGTAATATCCTGTTGCACATAATCAGCGATAGCCCTTTTGAAATGACAGCGCGGTTAGTCGTCAAAGTACGATAGTACGATAGAACTTAAGCAAGAGAACACTGAACTACATTGTTTTACACGAAAAGAGCAGCACTTCGTCTTTTCATTCAAAGACATTCTTTTTAATACCTTTTCTTTTACACTGACGAGTTGGCAAAACAACTAAAGTTAACCTCTCGACGTTTTCGATACTCGTCAAGACAGAAAATTTCATGAGATATTTGGCAACACGAATCAAATTGACGCGTAGAGAATTCTGAACCGAAAGCACCATTGTTCTATACAGAATCGGAGCTAACATGAAATCTCTATACTCTCTTTCGATTATAAACTCGTTTGTAGAAATGATAGTAGAATTTATTCAGGAACGTAACTAATGAGAGGACACCAATAAGAAATCTCATTTGGCGAGGGGTAAAATTTTCCGAAGAGAGTTATGGTGAAAGCTACCCATCACCACCCTTGTTCTTTATTATCATTTTTTTTGAGCAGTGGTTGGCGCCGCCCTGCAAGACACATTGGATTAGTTACTGGTTGAATCCTGGGTACGGAACCACTAAGCTTTCCATCCTGTGGTCGACAAGTAGCACCAAGCTTGTCTAAGAGGATAAGAACGCTGACCTGATAACCACAATGATCTGAGACATTTGAAAAGCTCCGGAACGCAGGTGTCTGCGATGGGATCAGAACCGCATTACCCTTTCAAAGGGCTAACGTTCCCAGCACTACATGATGCAGATCCTTCGTTTCGCTTTTCTCTCAGCCGTGTTTTATACGGGCTATAAGCAGTCAGCCGCCAACGGGATTGATCTGGGGATCACAAATCGGCACTGAACCCAGTTAAGCTGGAGCCGTAGTATAAATCACAATGTATTCACTTTTTACTTAGTCCCTATTCTTTTATGATATGTAGCCAGAATGACTGACCTGATGTCTAACTTTTTATTTATTGCCTGTTACTTTTCACGGCAAGGTATTATGTGAAATACAACCCTAATGATGCTGAGCTATTTGCAAAATTCGGAACCTTATGTGAGTTTCGAACTTGCGATTAGTTTTCCACGAGTTCGAAACCGATCTGATACATCAGTGAATTGTCGGAAGTCATCCTGTCCCAGAGATATGCACTAGACCACTCATAACGATGTTCGATGAAGATGAATGTGTTGCCCATCCCTCAGGGACCAATCACTGCCAAATGCTTTATCCGTTAACCTTTAACATCATATCTTGAGTGGTTTTGTTTCTATTTGCGTTTTGCGTTTTTCCTCAACGCCGGAGACGTTTCTCCTAGATTTTGTGATTGCGCAAAATAGTGCACATAAATCCATAATAAACGTTTTATTTAAATTGCACGACAGTGAAATGATTACTGGACATATCGTCGTTACAGGGCTAGAGAATGCAATCTCTAGACTTGAAATGTGATTCAATTATGTGTGACAGTATAGTCGACAACTCGATGTACCACAAAAACATATTTTCACCTTCACTACTAATCACTCCTTGTTTTCCAACGTTCGTGGCTGCTGACATATTTTCCATTGTTTGTGCCTCTCAAAGCCGATTTATGCGAGATCGGAGCTTTTTTGTTTGATGTGGTTTTTCCTACTTTTTGCGTTCTCATTTCATACGATTGTTTTACGTTCGTCGCCCTTGCTTCATGTTCTTGTTTTCTACCGATTTTAACCACAGACTTCGATTCAATTTTCGCTTGCCGTGTGTTTGACACTTTTTGTACTTCAGTGCTATTTGCTTTGTGCAGCATTTGACTACTTTCTGCTCTAACTTTTCCCACTGACTTCGCTGTGGACATCTTTTTATGAGTGATCTTGGAATCCATAACATTCGCCACTTTCGAATACGGAGCAGTTTTCATTGACGATGCCTTCACATGCATGGAATGTGCGGGCAAATCTAAAGAGTCAGAATCTTAAAACTGCAAAGATTATTCGTCGTGTGTGGTTACACATAATTTTACATTTTCTCCGCATGAATATGTGGCTTCCATAAATTTTCATTCCTCCTCGGTTGGCTTCTGGCTTCTACCTTCCAAATACTGGTAACATATCCCTGTTTATATGACTCAGTGTTTTCTATGGATTCAGAGTGGAGGAAGACGTAACACAGTAACCCGGAAGAACACGGAAGGGGTTGGCGCGAACAATTCGGCCTTACATTAACTTCAGGAGCGGCATACAAACCACCTAAGCGTACGCGTACCCCTCACAGCAAAGCTATTAAATGGTAACCCTTCGCAAAAAGCAATGAAAAAAACGGCCTCATACGAAAAAGATACTGTTTTCCATGTACTCTAAGCCAGCGGAGCGCAACAATTAGGGAATCGGAGCAAGCAAAAGTGGCTTATCAATTCCCGTCCCAATTATTTGATGGCTATAAGTGACGTGGCTGATATATGTACATCAATTGGCATAGATAATGGCTCTACCGCTTTGTGATTAAATTTTCGGGAATATGGCTCGAACTCGTGTGTTCTTCTATTACTCTTTGTTTTTCATATTCTTATGCTTGTTGTTACTCATTCATTTACTTATTCTCGGTAAACTTAGTCAAAAAACTACTACAATAAACACAATATTTGAGAATTTCTCAATAATATTACTGACACATGAATACCTTAGGGGCCGGTAGTTGACAAAAAATTGAGCTTCCCCCTACTCAGTTAACATCTAAACGATATGCTGCTAGAACGACAAGGTTTTATATCTCTGGAAACCCTTGAAATCCTGGCCAGGGCACCCTCACAGGCAACCACCAGCAGCCCTCATAGAAAGGAGGTTTACCACTTTCAATTGAGTTCGTTGCGATACGACTATACGCAATACGGATGATTTCTTCCACGAGTTTCTAAAAACCACTTGAATTTCCAAGCGGAAAAACCTAATTCGTCACTTTGGACTAAGAGCCCATATATAAATACAAGTATGTATGTATGTATGTACGTATATATATACATACGTATGCATATATACACATGAATATACGATGGATATATATACATACTTACTTGATACTTGAATGGCCCGTCCTCACTGGTTGTGTGGGTCCCAGCATAATCTCCATTTTTCGGAGATTTACTGGTTCAGCTATTGTGGTTGCCTGGAATCCCAAGGTCAGCCTGGCCAAAGTCTGCCCCAGGTTTTCATCACCACAGGAAGTCGCCGCCCTTGTGGATTAGAGGAAGATTTGCCACCATGCGACTTTGACACCAGGACGGTGGTGGATCCTCGTATTGGTTGACTCTATCTAGGCTTCCTGATGGAAACGCCGGACTCCTTCTAAGCTTGACAGGCCCTGCCAGGAAATGGATGCATGCACCGCTGTACATCACAGTCCGACATCCAGGAACACCTCCCAGCCACGATAAGGCGGTAAACCGTTGGGAATATATATATATATATATATATATATATATATCCACAGATCTTCCTCATATGAGGGATCTCGTGCCGGTTAGTCGCGAGGCTACGTGGCGCCTCCTCAGGTGGCGGATAGAGGGTTAATCGCGGACCAAAAGCGACCTTTGCTTGCCTGAGGCGCAGCTGGATCCAGGGAATGGACTCTGTTTCTGTTGCGCCGATTTGGCACATACTTTCTCTATTTGCTAGGCATATTCATGCATGGTGCGTTCTTGCTTATGCGGATTGTATTCTACGAGTCAATTCGGCCAAAAGCCTGCAATCAAGTGACTGGGAAGTATATGGTAGGCCTCCAACAAATAAGCTCCATCTCCACTCTGAGAGACCCTGGCAAACTACTCGTGAGTATACCCAGCCCCATGCTCAGAGCGCAGCAAGCTATACGTGGGTATCAAAAATAGCTAAACACAGTAAGAAGAAAGGGCCTCATTCCCTGACCCCGAAAGAGCCCTAATTTCGCAGCGTTGAGTAGGACGAGTACGGAGAGGCTGCTAAAATCTTAGGACCAATGGAAGACGCCCGAATTTCAAAGAACTATGGTGACGATCTGTACCTACAATGCACGTACACTTGCATCCGAGTCCTCGATAGAAGACTTGCTCATACAAGCAAGAAGGATAAGGTACGACGTCATCGACCTGCCCGAGACGAGGGGCCGCCAGCCTTTCAACGCCGTCTGTGACACCGGAGAAGAACTGTTCCTCAGAACATGCGACAGTAAAGCAGTCGGCGGCGTCGGCGTTCTCGTCAACACGAGTTTGTCCATGAACATCGATTCATTCGAACAGTTTACAACCCAAACCGGACGTTTATGATTAAAAAGACGTGGATCAATTCCGACTTTGACAATATTCGTCGTTTATGCCCCGACATCAAACTATGACGAAGAAGAAGTCGAAGTGTTCTATGTCAACTTGGAGAAGTTCTACAGAGAAGACCATACACTCTTCAAGGTCATTGTTGGAGATTTCAACGCCAAGATTGGACTAAGAAGAACGTCTGAAGAACGTCACATTGAGACCCATGGATTAGAATGGAACGAGCAGAATGATCGGCTGTCTGAGTTTCTCATGGCGACCAAGACCATCCATCGTAACTCCCAATTCCAGAAGCCCCACCCTCAGCGCTGGACGTGGGAGTCTCCCAATGGAGAGTCCCATAACGAAATAGGTCACATCATAGTAGATAGGTTTTGCCTAACCGATGTCGCCGTTATCCCAAAATTCTACACGGGATTAGACCGTCGCCTCCTTCGTGCAAGATTCTATTTCTCGCGAAAAGGAGAAAAAGCCGCTAAATTCAAGAACCGAAGTCCCACAACCACCACAAACTTGGACTTATTCAATTCATTAGTCGGCTGTGGGGAAGATGCCGCTGTCGATGACATCGACGAGGAATGCGATCGCCTCATTCAACACCTTCACCTTAGCGTTATGAAAGCTCAGAGTTCGAAAGTCACCAAGAGACGTCTGCCTCCAGAAACACTCGAGCTGATACGCCAGCGTGGAACCACACAAGCTGCAGGCAACCGCGAACTAACGCCCGAACTTACAAAACAATGCAGGTGGGCGATAAAACATGATTTTAAAATAGAGGAGCAGCAGTAATGATCGAAGCTGCAGAGGCTGGGAAAAGCATTCGCAAAGTCTACCGATGCTTCGTCAATCACAAGACCGAGATGATTGCGCTGCGACGCCCAGACGGAACAATTACAGCGTCCAGAAAGGAAATGGAGAAAATTATTCACGAATACTACTCGGATCTCTTCGATAGCCAAGTCCACCTTCCGTCATATGAAATGAAGGAGGATGGAGATGTTGTACCACCGCTTATCCCTTCCGAAATCCGACATTCCATTTCGTCGGCGAAAAATCGAACAGCACCGGGTCCGGACAGAATAATATTAGAACACTCGAAGAACTTTCCGCCGGTCCGGTCCTCGTAAACACATTGGCTCGGCTCTTCACAAATTACCTGTCTGAGTGCAAGGTCTCTACTAAGTGGGAGACCAACAAGACCGTGTTATTGTTCAAGAAGGGTGACCTGCACGATATCGGCAACTATCGCCCAATCTGCTTACTATCTGTCGTCTGCAAACTTTTCACTCGAGTCGTCCTAAACACGATTGACAGAACACTAGACGAAGGACAGCCATGTGAGCAAGCAAGGTTTCGAAGAGGATTTAGTACGATGGACCACGTCCACACGGTAACACGGCTCATTGAAGTATCGCGAGAGTACAAAAGACCGCTTTGTCTCGCTTTCATCGATTTACAGAAGGCCTTTGATTCAGCTGAGATGGAAGCAGTCTGAAAAACCCTTGATAGTCAAGGAGTCCCTACTCAGTACAAAATGATTCTTCGTGACTACAACGATATTAACTTTGACGTCAAAACAGGAGTTGGGCAAGGCGATACCATCTCGCCAAAATTATCTAACACTACCCTCCAGAACGTCATGCGAACACTGGAATGGGATAATATGGGAGTGAAAATCGACGGTCGGCAGTTACACCACCTTCGCTTTGCTGATGACATCGTCCTTATAACACCAAACATTAGCCAGGCGCAACATATGCTTCACAACTTTGATAAAGCCTGTGGAAAGATTTGTCTTCAACTAAATCTCACAAAAATGATGTTCATGAAGAACGGATTGGTTTCGCACGCCCCATTCACGCTCAACGGAACGTATATCTCTGAATGCTCCAGTAATATCTATCTAGGTCGGGAAATCAATATGATGAACGACCTAGCTCTAGAGCAGAAGAAAACGAGTGGCTTGGAGAGCTTTCAAGAGCATCGAGAATGTAGTGAAGAGAACAAAGAACACCCGATTCCGTGCCCACCTTTTCTACTCAACGGTACTTCCTGCTCTAACGTATGCGTCAGAAACGTGATCGCTGCGTAAGCAGATGAAAGGTCACTCAGCGTTATCGAATGCGCAGTGGAAAGGACGATGCTAGGAGTGCCCCGTTCCACACAAGTAAGGGATGGAATCCGAAGCTCTGATCTGCATCAACGATCAAAAATCAAAGATGCCGTTCTGTACGCCAAACAGTCGAGGATAAGGTGGGCCGAACACATAATGCGTATGAATGACAACCGATGGACAAGAGCCGTTAGTGACTGGATTCCTCGGGATTTCAAACGTACTGCAGGAAGACCACCGACCCGATGGTCAGAGTTCTTCAGAAAGAGCCTTGAAGAAAGATATGATGCTCGACGAGTCCCTAGAGAGAAATAGACGATTTACTGGCGCCCGCTCGAGTCACTCGACGATCAACGGGGCTATCTACAGGTGATACAGGTGATATATATATATATATATATATATATATATATACCTAAGCTGAATAGAAAGCGGCAAACTATTGGAGTAACTCTTTGCGCATAATAGTGAAATCAAATCTCACTTATTCGACCTTCGTGTATTCCAAGTAGTCTTGTATCAGCATTTCGAACATACGATGGGTGTTCTGGTGTGATTGAAAACAGCATGGATAACTAAAATACCGTAGTTGATTGTAAACAAGAATTTTAGCAACACGGAAATTCTCTCGGGGTGTAAAAAAAAGCCACCACCATGTGAAGAATAAAGTAGTTATGATGATAACCGGTCCTTAAATCAGCGTGTCTGAATTATTATCGGCATTACACAGCGCGCTAAGAGTTCTAAATAGCCAGCGACTCCACTATTTAGTGACCATTCAAATGTTCAAGTTTCTCAGCTATGGTGATACAAAAAATGTGGAGGGTAAGAACTAAGCTCTATGTGAAAGCTTCTGGTCGTGACTAATGCAAACAGCGATGGTAAACAGTTCGAATTTTTCCGTTCGCTTCCTCTCTATTCCAGCTTAAATCCATGGGTTCTTTGGTTATAACTGGTCTCTATGTAAACGTCAGAAGATCTTAACAAGTTCATTCTAGTGGTCAGGTTTTGACATATCGATTTACCATGGTTAGTAAACCTTCCTACGTTCAAGGTCGGTTTGAGGTAAATACTCTTTCCTCGGCATCCTTTATGATCGGTTGTATCTGTGTTCAAAAACAGATGGCAATCGAAACAGCAATAATTACAAACAAATTTTAAGGAAGAAACTACTCTACCGAAAAATAACAAAGCAGTCGCAGAAATCCTGTGATACTGATCGAGGTCCACATACTTAAAAAGGCCTAGAAGCTAGAAGCTCTAGATCTAGAAGATCTAGAAGCTTAATGAACTGAGATATAAAATCCAAGCTATTCACCATACTCAGCCAACCTTCAACCAATATTTTCTCACGAGTCTGAGTTACAAAATTGATCACCAGTTGGGCAGAAGGTACAGATTATGACCTCGCTGAAGAGAATATATGGGCTCCAACGTCGCTCCTTTTGAATAGAAATTCATTTTCGATCGTAACATGTAGGTTCAAAGACAGGTTCATCCGACACTTTACGAAGGGTTTGTTGACACTACCAAACAGTTCTGTAGGAAATACTACTACTCATTATCCTTCCAACTTTTCACATATTAAATTGGAACATAAACCTTCCGTCATTTTTGTTTAGCACTTTTTCCACGTTCGGTCCGCTTCATGTTTCGTTGAAAAATTCCATCTAATTATTGTGTTATGGAAGATGCTGTAGCAAAACTATGAACGAATGTGGCCGTGGGGATGACAAAATTCAATCGCAATGAACCATGGGTAAGATCGAGTTCTACAAGCACGTGTTGCACAACAAAATTCTCGTGAACGTCAAAAATATCGTCAGTGCAGCTTATGGGTTGAGTATCACAAGTGAATGGATGTTCTCTTTGGTGCGTGGAACACGAGCTACGAAGCCAGTTTGATCATAAATAGTGACGAAACTATGCGCGCCATGTTCTAGCTGCTTCTGGAATCGAGTGCCCGCCGCATGGAGAGAACAACTGTCTTCGCTTATATCATCATCGACCAGCACCTTAACTCTAGTGTCTGTGGCAAACCGACTTACCACACCTGATCAACCATGACTGGATTGTGCAGGTCAACAAGATACGACTTTCTGCAGATAT
This sequence comes from Angiostrongylus costaricensis, assembly GCA_900624975.1. Classification (NCBI taxonomy): domain Eukaryota; kingdom Metazoa; phylum Nematoda; class Chromadorea; order Rhabditida; family Metastrongylidae; genus Angiostrongylus; species Angiostrongylus costaricensis. Next base: position 16,562 of record UYYA01004272.1, read on the forward strand.
TGCAGTTGGATATGGAGTTGTGCCGGCTAGGAATCCCGCAAGTACCATGCCATTTTACAACAGTCGCTCAGTTAATACCGACCAACTCAGCCGAAAACGCATTCGCTGGTTGCAAACCGGGAGTTGATAGATTCAAATCCGATGATCAACGCTGGTTGTTATACAGAGCAACTACTCAAGTTCGCCAATATTGTGAAGAGGAAGCGACAACACGACAACATAGGTGCTCAGAACGAAAAGTTTACTTTATGGAACTCAAGGTTACCATTTCAATTGCTTGATCCGCATGTTCACGATGGTGAATAATGCCGTTCATTGATGTTATGTTCCAAGCAAATAAAGAATTAGAATGTGGCAAAAACTGGTAAGAAATAGGTTCTAAGCTAATGCCCCAAAAGCCGACAAAACGGCTGTCAAAATTAACAAGAATGGATGGTGTCTATTAATTGGAACGGTTTATGACACTCAGTTGGATAGTTGGATGGCCCGTCCTCACTGACTACGCAGGCCCCAGCATAATTTCCATTTTTTCGGGATTTCGCCGGTTTATCTACTGTGATTCCATGGAGTCCCAAGGTCAACCTAGTCAAAGTCTGCCCCCGGTCGTCACCACCATAGGCACTCGCCGTCCTTGTGGATCAGAAGGAGATTTGTCACCATGCAACTAGTTTGATACCATGACGGTGGTTAATCCTGGTATTGGTTTACACTTAGCTAAGCTTCCTGATGAAAACGCCGGACTCCTTAGCTTTGGAGGCCTTGCTGTGGAGATGAATCTCCCTGGTGTACATCGCAGCAAGGCAACCAGAGCACCTAGCAGCCACGACGAAGCCACAAACCGTTGGGAGGTTGAGGTAAAGAAAAGAAAAAAATAATAAGGATGGATTCCATTGATTGTAGTGATTTATGACACAGCCTTTTTTTTTTCGTGGAAGAATCGCTAATTTTCGATTCATAAAGTGTACATGACAAAATGAGAATCCTCTTCACCGTATTGTAACGTCGCCTTAGAATATGATGGTTAGAAGATGGTTTACCACTAGTAGCAAAATGTTCTCATAAGCATTATCCTTTTCCACCAAAACCATTCTTCATAAATAACTAACGGAAAAGATTCTAAAACTTTTTGAACTTATTCCTTTTTCCTTCTCTGAAGACCCAAAGAAAATGATAACGGTGGCAACAGATGGTTCCATATATTCAATCTGATCATCAAACTCGTACATTGACTTGGAACAAAATCGCGAAGTACAGCCAAAAACTCTACAGTATCCCGTCCATGTAATTACAGAAGAAAAAAGAAAATCTCTCACTTTTCTCTTCTTGTGGAATCTACAAAGATTATAGAAGAAGTACGCTGTAATGATTACGAGTGGTAGAAAAATCGGTGACCTGTTGTACGTACGACCCTAGGAAAATTGTTACTTTTTTTCGCTTAATTGAGTTTTCCACACCAAATTTCATTAAAAGAACATCGATCAAGAAGAACACAAACCACCGTTCCTTTCATAGCTCTCGACGTCTCAATTACGCCAAACGACTGAAAGTATCAATAAATATAAAGTTAAAATTTTTCAGCTAGGAAACATCCGAGGGTGGTCCGCTGGTCAACATTCTGTTTGTTTAAAAAACTGAAGTCGAAGAGAAATAGAAAACAGAAAGATGATACCAACAACCTACATTGCTGAGGTGAGCAAACTAAACGCGCTCTATTACCACTAGGACAAAAGAAGACCAAAACAAAAAATACTTTTGTAAATTTATCGTCGAAACCCCAATACCATACTGGGAAGTACCAGGAAAAGTCAACAGAGCATTGAAAATTTTATACACGAAACTGAAATGGGAATGGAAGCCGTTCTACGCTTCTCTTCTCCATAACACTTTTTTATGGAAATTTGTTTTTAGGGAAGAGATATCTCCCGTGACAATAGGCGTCACCTAACGGGACGACTCATGTACAAATCGGTTACGGAAAATAGGAAATTCTTAAAACCCTCTTACTACTCTAAAAGCTATAATCCTGTGCTAGATCAAATCACCGATTCCCGTAGCGAAAAATCGATTCGGCCATAAGCGGGAGAGGAACTCTTTTCAACGCCTAAGGAAGAAAGGTATATGATCAGAATTCTGTGTGAAGTGGCTTCCCTATATGACAAGCAGAATAAACAATTCCGGACTGAACACTATGAGATGATCATCGAAATAACTAGAGACTGTGTTGAATTCGTCCCATTTAATGAAATCCGCTTCACTATTTCCACTAAGGAGTCTATCAAGAAGAGAAGTGAACCATAATTGTATCGTAAAACACCTAATACGGTCAGTCCGGATAACAGCCTCCGAAGTCGATAGAGAGTATATAGAAATGCGCAGCTCTATTAGGCCATTCCCTATAAACTTACACACCTTTTCTTTCGGCTGTATAACAACTTATTTCAAACGAAATGGGTCCTTACGCAGTGGAGGACTTCACGTAGTCATCCCACCCAGAACGGAAGACCGATGGAAACTTTGCAACTGTCATCTAATTTGCTTGTTATACGTTCACCTACAAGATTCTCACAGAGATTGTCCTATAACGCAAATCAAAACGCTGCGCTCTAAAGAAAGCCTTTAAAAAACAAGCTTGATCTATTGATCAAGCAAGTTGCAAACTCCACGTTCATACTACCAGCTATGGTCATAGGATTCTATCAAGCAATACCAATTCCGTTTGTATTACTTTCGTCGATTATGAAAAACGCGTTCAACAACGACCGAATGAATGCCTGTATCAGCACCTGTACCCCATCAGCCTTGGTTGGCCAGGTAGTGCGTCGATTATAAAAAACACCTTCATATCACTTCTATGGCAACTGCACGGCGAACTATTCCACCTACCCTTACCATCTGTGTGGGAAAATGAACCGACCCTAACCGCCTTCATTAAGGATGTTAAGAATAAGGATATTGCTCGAAATGGGACAAAATAGTATACACATTTTTGGCAAATTACTAGCAAATACTTATTTTGCTGACAACATCGCCATATTTCCGACAAGCACCAGCGAAGAAAAAACAATGAAGAATGAAGAGCTCGAGGAACTCAACGACGTGGAAAAAGACAGCACTTTATATCAAACGGAAAGAAACCTAGGTCATGAAAAACGTATAGTTCTAAACTAAACAAATCGAATTAAGTGGTTCCTTGATTGCAAAAACTATATCAACTTGTCTGTTAAGTAAACAGAGAAATCATCGATCAACCAACGAACTCAAAACACCGTTTTCCCCTATGACATAACGCTCCTACCAGCGTTTCCATACATGAACAATGTATTCCGAAATACAACGGTCAAATACAACACATAGGTTTGCTAGTCTAGATCCCTTAAAGTTATCCATAATCGAGGTCCAAGAGAATATACCTTTAAAGTGATAGATAAAAAAGATGAGCAAACTGGACTCCAAAAAAAACAAAAGAGTCCTCTAAGATGACTACAAACATGACGAACGTGTTTGTGGAAGCGATTTATCGGTAATATAATAGCACTGGCAAAAACACCACTTTGCTGAAGAACGACTAACACAGCGAATAAGGATAGCGAGAGAAAGCTGCGGACGAGAAATATGCAGCAAACTGCACTAGTCTCAAAGAGGAGCATCCAAATAACGAAGAAAGTAGGTAAGATTTTTTTTGAATTTTCGTGTGATTATATCTAAGGTCAATTTTCAACCCGAAAACACTTACAACAAATATAAATGGCAAAATCTTATAGATGGTAAAGTAGATTGAATTTGTTGGTTTGATAAACAGTGAGCTACTCCTATCTTCAGGATATAGTTCATTTAAATCCACTAAGTATTCACGATTTCCTAAAAATAGAGGCTTGTAAGAAAACATTTGCACATACTAGAACACTTACTTACTTGGTACTTGAATAGCCCGTCGTCACTGGTTTTGCGGGCCCCAGCACAATCTCCACTTTTCGGAGATTTGTTGGTTAAGCCATTGTGCTTCCCTGGGATCCCGAGCTCAACCTGGCCAAAGCCTACCCCAGGTCCTTAGCATGACAGGCAGTCGCAGTCCTTATGGATCAGAGGGAGATTTGCCACCATGCGACTAATTTGATACCAGGACGGTGATGGACGCTGGTATTGGTTTGCTCTTAGCTAAACTTCTTGATGGAAACGCCGGACTCCTTCTCAGCTTGGGATAAATCCTCCTGCTGTACATCGCAGCCCGACACCCAGGAACACCTAGCCACGATGAGGCGGTAAACCGTTGAGAGGACTAGAACACTACTGTGTATATGATAGTAATAATAATAAAGCTGCCAACGATGAACAATCCCTGGGGAATGTGCCATGCATTCGACTTCATTGAGTATTGTAAAGAGGTCAATGGATGCATATCTGGCCTATAGAATGATTCGCTGTAGCCTACCGATGTATAAAGTCAGTGCAACACAGCCTATCAAACAGCTTTCGCACCAATTTGCCGAGGGATGGAAGGCTTGGTGAGTCTTGGACGTGGGGTCGATCTCATGTGTGTTGCAGAGCGCTTCCAACCACTGCGCTACTCGCGATAGCGATATATATAAATATATTTAGATGTATATGTATATATGTATAAATACAGAGTGCTAAACCTATTTTTCCTATATTTTTAAGCGCTTCACTTTATGAACGTTGTGAGTTAAATACAGTTGATGCTACTCACCATACACATGGACTAGTAGAGTAACTGTTGCAGCTATCAATGAAACTTCATAGTTGAATAGGAAGACTTCAAGTGAATGGCTCGCATAATAATCATCCTGCTAAATCAGATAGAATAACAGAGGGTTTAATTAAATAATCAAACAGAAATAAGCGTGTTCCCATTAGAACACTCCCATTTTCTACCGTAAGATTGCAGTGACTTTTGTCAATGGAAAGAAAACAGCTCAAAGAGAGTAAAACTATGTAAAGCGCATAAAGTTTTTCTGTGCGTTCTGAGCCGTCCATGCTATCGGCGTTTTAGGCGGTTCTTTAATAGTAAGAAAAGCTCATACGGAAAGCAGAGAAAAGAACAAATCTTTTTTATAACATCGTTGATTTCTACTTCCTTTCCCGCTGATTAACTAAAAGTTAACATCACCTGATAGGAACTAATCGACGAGGTTAGAAATCCTACGATACACATCGTTATCGTGGCGCAAAGGAATCTCGACCATTGGTGACGTGCACGATCACGAACAATGCCATACACAACCATTATGGGCGCTTGAAATCATTATCTCAGGCATTTAGTCATGGAAAGAAGGATATTAGCAAAGCGAAACAAAACTACGATAAAATGACAGGAAGGCTTGCATTTATTTTCAAAGGAGGTGAGGTGTTGTCATTTTTCAGTACACATTGAACTTTATTTTATAATGTCAATATTACGTGCATGAACGCTAAAAAGTGGGTAGAGCTGTCGGCCTTGAATAATCCTTGAGCGATGCGATATGCATTCGACTTCATTGAGAAACGTTAACGGTAAAAGAATTAATATCTGGACGGCAAAGTGACTCGCGGTAGCTCACTAATGTATCGAGTTAGTACTGCTATCCTCTCAAACAAGGCTTAAGTACCAATTTGCCGACCTCGCAAGGATGGAAGTCTTGGCGAGCCTGAGGCGCGGGACCAATCCCATGTGTATTGCAGGGCGCCTCTAACTACTGCGCTACACGCGCAAGTGTATAATGTACGAAAGCATACGAAGTTAAATACCGTTTTCAGCCCGAAGTTTTGCAAATATCTCAGCATCGCTGATGTTATACTTCGCAACATACTTTGCCGTTAAAAAGAGTACGTAGTAAATAATAAGCTAAGATTGGTTTTAGTCTTAGTCTTCAAATCTGTTCCATATAAATATATATGTGTACATATATATATATGTATATATGTATACACCCTTTTTGATTAAATGAGACGGTTAGCCAGTGATCATTAAGTAGTACGGTAAAAACACCGTGTTAATATTCCTACTTTATTACCAGACGACGAACAAATGACTGTTTACCCCTTGTCGCAATTTGAATGCTTCGTGCTGAATCCGACACTTCGGATCAAGTAATTACTTGGTCGCTTTGACACGCGTTTTACCCTTATCTGCAATTACGATGCAGCCCTCTAATTGATTGGTGTGAGGTACCACACTTGAGGAAGACCCATGGGTGAAACTAAAGGATAAAGGATAGAGCTTTCTGCGTTGATCAACCCCTGAGGGATGCGCCATGAATTCGACTTCATTAAGCATCTTTTGGAGGTGATTGGATGCATATCTGACTTTTACAATGACTCGCGATGGCCTACCGTTGTGTTGAGTTAGTGCTGCTATCCTCCAGAGAAGTTTGCTACCAATTTACCGACACTGGAGGGATGGAAGGCTTGGTGGGCCATGGGCGCGGGGATCGATTCCACGTGTGTGCGGTAGGGCGCCTACGACCACTATGCCAAACGCGCCCTTCGTCACAGGTGAAACTAATAACTGATAAAACTGATGCAAAGACAGTCCCAGTTTTTTTTTGCATTATTCCAAGCCCTGTGGAAAATCAACATCTGTAGATAAGTAATTCGTTCCTTATCCTGTTTCTCGTTCCGCGTTCCTTATAAATACTATTCTATCGCATATGGCAAACATTTTAAAAGAGCCAATTTCCAGGATGAATGTTGAGTTGAAGACCACATCCATACGCTATCAAAGGCCATAGAAGTCAGTGAAATACCGCCTGTACAGCGTACCAACGACTCATTCTCCACAAAGAAAGCACGACTTATTTATATGATCTTATACACTGATCTTCTTAAGCAGATGCGAGGTTGGTATAGGTTTTCGTTGTCGTTGTCGCTGTTGTTGTCGTTGCTGTTTGTGTTGTTGTTCGATGGCTGACGTTTTGGCGATTTCGCCTTCCTCAGAGCCGTGCTGAGAAAACACTATTTTAAACCGGCTTTCACTTAAATTAGGTATGGATGACCAGTGTGCCTTATTTCATTGACAAGCTAACATGAGCTTGTTACCAAATATTTATTCGGCTAATGTTTCGACGTGTTCGTCTTTCTCAGAGCTGACGATCCGAGTCGATAGTCGAACCACGGTCGTTCTTCTTATCGATGTGGCGTGTTCATCGTCGTATCGAGTCAAAGTTATCGAGCCGTTTATAGAAGAAAATACATTTCGAGATACTTCCTGAGAGAAAGGCAGAGCAAGAACATCCGCGGCGTAGTGTGGAATGCGCAAGTCTCCGGAAAGAGAAATCGTGGTTCGATGTGGCCCGGATGCCAAGTTTTCGGAATATCTCAGCATCACTGTGGGTACAATTCGAAGTGTCGAAAGAGAACTTTCTTTAAAGTTTCTTAACAAATAAATGGATCATGTTGAAGATGAGCGGTAACCAATTATGAAACTTCGTGTCGCGTGTATGTAGAGCGTTCGAGAACCACTATGAACGACACGAAAAAAGCCGTGTTTCAATGTCGACTAATGCCACAAAAATGACAGTAACTTCTGGTGAAAAAATTAAACTGTCCTCTACTGAAACAATCTGCAACTGTACGAATATGTTCATCACTTATGTGAGTCGGATTCCGTTGCTGAATTCGGGATCGCGAAGAAATCGCCGTTCAAGAAAAGATCACGTTCAGGTCTTGATGAATGATATTAGTGAAGGAACAAACTGCTTGAAAATTGTGGATTCCAGAGGAATCGCACTGCTGGGGCCATTAGTCACATTATTCGCTATTTTGAAAAGTTAGTACCCCGATTGAGTTTCAATCCACTCCATAAGAACAATACTGTTTTCTCGGAAAGCAGTGGAAAACTCACCGAAAAAGTGAACTAATCTTGCAATAGCAGGTGGAATCATAGTGATAATCACCCATTTAAATCCAGCATTGTTAAGGACTACGTCAGTCATCGTGGCCAAAAAGTATTCGTATGCTGCAAGAAAATGGTTAATGCGCATCCAAGTACGACCATGTTTCATAGCATGTGTAGATACATGAACTTTGAGGGAACAGTGAAACCTTTGCCGTCGAGAGTGATAAAAACGCCTCCTTAACTCATCGACCCAGTTTGCTGCTATCACTGAAGAAGGAATGAAACCATGCTCTGTATACTTGACGAGAAAGGTGTGGCAATGTAATCATGGAGGTCATACCAGAAATGAGGAAATATATTTTTGCAGCGGAATAAATGGACGAGCATACCATTCATTCTAGGGCTCTCATCGTAACCATTATATCTTCTCATTCTGAGATAGGCGGCAATGCCGAGTGTGAATACAAAGCTGAGAACGGCAATAAATATATTGTTCAGCACGACGGCGAACGCGAGCTGAATCATACTTTTCGAGATTACTCAATCAGATGGCTATTTAGATTTCACACAATCTGAATAATCGATCGTTTCTATATTAGCCAGAAAAATGATATTGTTGCTTATTTTCTGGCTCCGACCGACATGTGGTAGGTGTCATGCGGTTTGCGAGTAGTTGGAAATACAACATACTCCATAAGTGTTTGCATTCTTATTACGAAATGATGCTGCAGACATTATTCCGCAAAGCATTATACCACCGCCACTGAGAGCCACATACAAAGCCAGGACGTACACCTAAAATTATCCATCATTGTTGATTCCTCACTATTTCACTGAGAACTTAACATCCATTTTTGCTAACGTTGAATGAAGTAAGCACTTCCGGAGTGGTAACTGTCCAAAAAATCTGTAATATTATGTCTACGTCGACTATCCATAAAAATTTGGTCACACTGGTTACAAGACAGATCGAAAATCCAATATCTGAAACTAGTAAAAAATGTTATGAGATAATGGTGTTGCACCAGAAGCGGTTTCCCATTTGCCAACTGAGAAATCGAAATTGTTCTGTGACCGCGTGTCTGCTTGTGTAGGTTGACTAATGCTAGTTGAGAGAAGAAGCAATTCATGTTCCACTTACTTCGATAGATTGCTTAAATCTTCTTGTCACCTGCTAGATGAAATTTTTTGGTCGCTGCTATGTGAACCTCATGCTTTGGTAATTAAGCAAAGAATGACTTCAATATACCGATGATTCAAGACTATGGATATAGTTGGATGAGATTAGGCGAGTTTTTGGAGTAAAAAGAAAAGTAAGCAAGAGCGACGAAGGAGAAGAATAGAATGGTTTCTCAAGTTGATAATGACCCTACACCGTTTGAAGGTGCAAGCTATTGCAACGGGCGTAATTCTTTCCCAGATAGTGTTTTTCATGTTTCTAGGTGCTAATATACAAAAGGGAGCGTGTAGCGCAGTGGTTCGAAGCGCCCTGCAACACACATGGGGTCGATCCCGAGCTCCCGGCTCACCAAACCTTCCCACTTTTCAGGTTGGATAAATTGGTACCACACTTCTCTGCGAGTATAGCAGCACTCATTCGATACAACGGTAGGCCACTGAGAGTCATTGTATAGGCCAGGTAAGTATTCAGTCACCTCTAGCTATGCTTAATGAAGCTGAATGCATGACACATCCCTTATAGAATGATCAACACGAACAGCTTAATCCCTAATATATACAAACACTGTTACAGTGCGCTTTTAAATCAGCTTACAGAGATTACCCTCTACATTTCCTAGTGCGACCCATCCGTTACTACTCTATTATTCTGGCCGTCATCACTAAAAACCTTCCTCCTTTTTCGTCTCCTCTACCTTCTCTAAAAGAGTTAACAACAAGGTTCCGAATCACAAAACCAAGAAAAAGATATTTGTTTGGAATAAATATTCTTCCATTTCTATCCTTGTATTGTACCACCTGATACACAGCTACGAAGGAAGTACATGACAGAGTTGTTACTGACCACTTTCAGTTAATACAATTGAAATAAGTTCGTAAAAGACTAGACAATAACACTATACGTGGAACAACATTCTACTAATACAAGAGGCATGTAAGAGCATGAGGAGGTAGAGAAGTCACTAAGATAGTATTCTCTGTAAGATAGTCTCTCTATAATCGGAATCCCTACCTATGCAATGCCATTTTGCATATTTAATCCAAACAAAAGCTTTTAAGAGAAGATCAATTAGACGAAAAGTATGTTAAACACTTACAAATTATTGCAAGTAGCAACCTTATAATTCTAACACCAGCGGTAGAAATACAAGCACCCATGGCAAACACTATGAAGTAGTAAACCAACCGCTGAAGCAAATAATCATTATTATTGTCATAATATCGATCGATCAGAAAATGCTGGCGAGGTGATTAACATCAAAGCTACCATTTATTACCAAGTTCATCGTCATCGGTGATTTGATCTGTGTGTTTATCGTTCTAACTTACCATATGAAATCGCTATTTTGTTTAATCTGGGTTTGTACTTTAAAACTGTAGCTGAACAAAGGAGTTATTTTAAAAAATTTCGATGATTTGTTTAAACCTTTACTTTCAGATTATATTTGAAGTCTTCTAATGCACATGGCGGGTAGCGCACTAGTCAGAGACGATGCGCAATAACACATGCATAGTCGTTGGTTCGAACTCGCCACGGTCCTACTAAGCTGCCCAATCTTCTTGGGAAATTGGCACTACCTTTTCTTCGGAGAGCTCACTTTACTCTACGAAGACCTTCAACTACCTACGGTGAAGACATGTGAACTTTCCAGCAGAACCAGCCAAGAATTCCAAGGGAAATCAGCCCTATTAGCATTTAACGACATTCATGAAAAAAACAAGGCTCCCAAGTGACAACCGATTTCTAAACGCAAATCCGAAAGATTTCGTGCATGATGGATGCGAGACAACGAACCAAATGAAAAAAATTCCGGCATCAGTGCAAAACGAGAACTCTCGTCATACAAGCCGTAAAAATGAAACATTTTGTACTCCAATTTTGTGGAATAACTTTCCCTATTCGAAAAGGTTTTCCATAAGGACGTCAGACGAAGAACGTTTCAAACGAACAACAGTCAATCTTAAGAATAGCTGCACCTTTTGAAATAAATTCGAAAAAGTCGTTGGTTCGAACTCGCCTCGGTCCTTCTAAGCCGCACTAGGGAACACGTTTCCAAAGAAGTCATAACAGTGACGAAGCACGGAGTTATGAGAAAATCAAGTATTACAAATACAGCCTTGTCTCAAATGACGGTGTATTCTATTTTAAGTCTTTGTTATGGCCAGTTACCACTCTTTTCTAATAATAGTATAGTGACGAGAAATAAATATATGAAGGCGTAGTCATGGTGGATTTAGTTTCCTGTAGTCACTCTTCCAGCGAATTACAACCACAATAATTCGACATTCAGACGTATATAGTTGCCATTTTGAGGAAGAAGGCACTATATCTACCAAAGTTGTAACCGCTTTCGCCCAGTGTACCAGTACATCTCTTCAACTTCAGTGTTTTAAGTGACCAGGTTGGCATCGTTACGGCTTGCCACATTGTCACGTCACTGTATCATTACTAGTGCGCGTGTGGCGTAGTGGTCGGAGGCGCCCTGCAACACACACGTGGAATCGATCTCCGCGCGCATGACCCAGCAAGTCTTCCATCATTCTGGGGCCGGCAAGTTGGTACCGGACTTGTCTGGGAGGATAGCAGCACTGGCTCGATACATCGGTAGGTCACCGCGAGTCATTATAAAGGCTAGATATGCATTCAATCACCTCCAAACGATACTTAATGAAGTCGAATGCATGGCGAATTCTTTAGGCATTGATTCACGTCGAAAGGTTTTTTTATTTATATCATTACTAATGAACCAATAGCTTTTGTGGGAGTGTTAGGACAAGAACACTTGTATCGGTGGCGTTTCCTCTATAACTTTTGATATGCGGACTACAAAACGATAATGTAGGATCAACCTACTGATCACCTACAAACTCAACGTTTGATACAGTGGGAAATTAATGTGGTATGTGCTAGTACATTGCAATAAAGTCCCATACGATGTGAAATATGAAAATAAAAGTAACTAAGTATCCATGGTATACGGTAGTGTACAATTTCTGTGAAACCTTACGTCGATTTCAAAGTGTTCGCCGTTTGCCAAAAGGATCCTAAAACCAGCGATGAGGTCACCATACTCTATAGGTAAGCGGTGTAGATCTTACCAGTAGTAGTAATATTTTGTTGAAGATTGCTGTCTACGAAATCTTGTCATATTTCTACACGAACCGAACATATAACGATAATTGGAACTATTGAGCAGAAGTGTGCACTGTTCATCATCATAGAGAGATGCACAGGAATATTTTGACAGTAAATCTAAACAAGTACACTAAGACACGTAATGGAAGTGCTGCCATTCTCCGGATCTGTACTATTTGTTTTTGGATGGATGTATTAAGCAAAACGTCCTGAACGCATTAAGTTGTGCACGTTTCAAGTTCAGCGGTAGTTCTATTCTAAGATAGAAGTAGTTCTATTGCACAAAAAGCAAATAGTAGTCATTCCAAAGTTTCTGAAGCTCCCACGTTCTAAGCCAGTAAGGAACGAGAGCGTTAGTGCTGGCATCTACACTGTTCATTGGTTCATTTCATTGGGTAAAGACCACCAACCTTTCTCCATCATACTCCTACAAGACACGACATCCGTTACATTCATAACGACACTTCTAATATGTTTCATGATGATGTAAGAGTGATCAATCTCACGTGATGACCTCACAATCGTTAAAAGAAAAATCGCTACGCCAAAGCCTAAAATTGCAAAGGTAACCTAGAAAACATCCGAAGCAATCTTTGTTATTTCTGTTGCATATAACTTACTAAAAGTTTTCTACGCTTAAAACTAAACTTAGAGGTTTGAATCGATTTGAACTATTCACTTATAACTTGCTCTTTTTTCATGGCAAGGTATGATGTTAAGTACAATCACAAGGATACTGAGCCATGAGCAAAACTCACAACCTCAGTTTGACTTCAAACCCACGAAGAATCGCTTAATTAGCGGCTCCCTTCTTTCCTTCTTGAGCTCACCTTCAAACGCCCATCCATAGCTACGAAAGATTTTGCATATGCCGGACTGATGACGTTGGCCAACAAAAATTTCCAGATGTAGTAATGGAAACACTAGTATAACGTTGATAACAATGAATATCACTACGAAAAACGCTGAAACAACATCATTGCTTTTTTATATTGTAAAAGATCATTCATGACCTAAAAATTTGCTACTGCTGCTATTGTCGGTGCAACAAGCACTTATGAACAACACACATACCGATACACAAACGCCGACACCCACACACACCAGTACACCCACACCAGCATACACATACAAGCCGATACACACACCGACACATACACATGCATACATACATACATACATACATACATACACATACACATACACATACACACGCGCCGACACACACACACATACCGACACACACACCGCACACACACCACACACACACACACCGATCGACACACACACACCGACACACACACATACACTGACACGCACACACAAACCGACACACTCACACACACCGACACGCACACACCGAAACACACAGCGGCACACACACACTGACACGCACACACACACACACCGACACACACACACACACCGACTGACACACACCGACACACACACACAAACCGACACACTCACACACACCGACACACACACACAAACACACACACACACACTGACACGCACACACACACTAACACGCACACACACACCGACACACACACACACACACACACACAAACACACACACACACAAACACACACTCACACACACGTATGCAAGACTTAATTGTTCTAATTTATACTTTGATAAAAATTACGTACAACGACTTAGTAAGCTTTTAATGATCTAAATTAATGTATTACAAATATGCCACACCACCACCGTTGATAAACGCCATGCTTGGAAACGTCCATAAAGTGTGTATGTTGAGAATAAGAGCACAGAACATCATAAAATCAACAACTTCACTTCTTTTTTCATGTCCACCTATAATAATACGTCTAGTGAAACAAGCTCTTTGAAGTTTAAGTCATGTGTTTTGGATGAAAGCAGCTGATGTGCATTCTTACCAACCGGCATGTTTCATCTCACCATCAGCTATACTTTGCCTCGTCATTTCTGTTTATTTCTTGTTTCGAAACTCTTCCTCTCAGACGAAAGAATAAAGCCGATAGAAGTACTGACCGCTGAGGTAGTGGTTGCTGAAATGAAACGTACTCCACACCGGAATCACATGCATAATAGATATCACTTACTGGAAGCGTGAAAGATAAGGATCAATTTGATCATGTCCGTTGTAAAATTAGGCACCAACTTAGGTAAACAGGCCCTTATGGCCCCTCCTAACGGTTTTCCGCCTCATCGTGACTGGGGAGATGTTCCTGGGTGTCGTACTGCGATGTACAACGGGGGGATTCATATCCCGGCAGGGTCTCCCAAGCTCAGTAGGAGTCCGGCGTTTTCATCAGGAAGCCTAGCTAAGAGTAAACCAATAGCAGGATCCACCACCGTTTTGGTGTGAAACTAATCGCTTGCTGGCAAAAATCTCCCTCTGATCTACAAAGGCCGGCGACCCCCTGTGGTGATGAAGACCTAGGGCAGACTTTGGCCAGACTGATCTCGGGACTCCGGGGAACCATGATGGCTAAACCAGCAAAACTCCGGAGAAAACGGAAATTATGCTGGGCCTCGCACAACCAGTGAAGACGGGTCTTCCAAGTATCAAGTAAGTATCGCCTTTAAGCTTCGCCATGTTACTTTATGTGCACACATTTTTATAAAATTTGTCGATACTTCGAGAACTAATCAATCGTTGGGTAACTCAAACAAGCACAATTAAACAATCTATTTGTCCTTGTTGAAAGTTGTATGGATCAAAAGGAACGTTGATACTTCGACTAGCAAGTGCCAACAGACAGCTTTCCCATTACAACTATCATCTTCCGTGCTACTATGGTTATCAGTCGATGTATAGAGCGACTTTCAATTATGCTATACCTATACACGACGGCGTGACCTCTATAGGAGTCACACGGTGCGAACACAATGGTCATTTTCAAATTTAAATCAAGATATCTCGGAGTGAATTTTATTAAGTACAGTATAATATATTAGGTCTCGATATTCTTGTTGAACAAACACAAGGTGTTATTTTATTCTTTATTCCGTTAAAACTGACGTTTCGGCATTTGATCAATGCCGAAGTTAATAGGAAGTTGGTCATGGGAATTATTACCAGACCTGCCAGCAAGATACTTCTGACTTGTAAAACAAGCGCCGTCACTAAGACAAAAGATCGTCTTTACTCGACAGACTATAAACTTTCTTCGCCGCTGCCTACAACACCAAGTCGTTCCGAACTTCATAAAACGAAAGCGACTTCACGAGATATGCGGTCAACCACAGGATAGTCAACAAGTACAAGGAATCGAGATGAAACTACTTCGAGCTGCACTACGAAGCAAGCAGAACGAGATGTTCGCGGGAATGAAGAACTCTGCAACGAAGGAACATTTTTGTGCTTTGCATTTGGAGGATCACCTCTGGACGAGAACAGTTGGCTTTGAAGAAGGCGATTCTGCCGAAACGCCAGCTTGTTTTTGAATAAGGAATAAAATAACACCTCATGTTAGCTCAACAAGAATATCGAGAACTATTTGATCAATGCCGAGGTTAAGAGAAAGTCGGTCATGGGGATTAAAATATTATAATCTAAAAATCTTTGCCTAAAGGATAAAAACTCTTGTTTCCTCACAGTAAAATCCGAATTTTCGAGTACACTCGACAAATACTTCTTCAGTCTATTCTGTTTCAAGGATCTTATTTTGAACATGAAAACGAAAGGACGAACGGGATTTCCTCTACCATGACAGTATGTTGCTTCCCAATGTATCTCTCATGTTTGCAGCTGCCACACTTGCGTTGGGAATTTTGGAGCTTTCAAATTTCGTTTTCAGTTTTTTGAAAACCCTGACTTCAAATATAATCGTATTTAGAAGAGCACTATACAAAACGTTACACTCAGCCATGAAAAAAGAAGAGGCAGTAGGTAAGTGACTACATCGTGATTCATACTACAGATTCAGCTTAACTGGATGCAACGCCGACTTCTCCTCCCCAGATCAATCCCGTCCACGGGTGATTGCTGATGGCAGAGATCGACAGAACTAGCTGAGAGACAGGCGAAACGAACGAACCACACGATGTGGTGGTGAACACGTTACTTCCCGGAAATGACAATAGAGCGTTCCTTCCCCACCGCAGATATCATCATTGTGAATACACGAAACTATGTACATGAACAGTGTGATAAAGCAACGTCTTTTTTGCGAACTCATAAGGTTCTGAAT
This sequence comes from Angiostrongylus costaricensis, assembly GCA_900624975.1. Lineage (NCBI taxonomy): Eukaryota > Metazoa > Nematoda > Chromadorea > Rhabditida > Metastrongylidae > Angiostrongylus > Angiostrongylus costaricensis. Next base: position 32,893 of record UYYA01004272.1, read on the forward strand.
TCCAGAAACACTTTCCATGAACTGCTATCAAACTTCTCAAAAAAGCCCTAGACGACGTGGCGGTCATAGCCTTTCGAATTCATCGGTTTTTCTGGGCAATTTTCGAACCTTATTAAAGTGTCAGTTATGCACTATCACTTCAATTACGAAAGCTCTACGCTCAAACCAAAAAGTGTTGGAGCATAAATTCTGAACTGCGACCACGGTACACAATATTATGCCGAGCGAAATATAACTTTCATAATGCTGAGATATTTGCAAAACTCAGGACCGCAGGTGTATGCGGTGGGGAACGAACGCGCTATCATCCGTTCAGGTGAGGAACACGTTCACCACCACACCATGCGGGTCCTTCGTTTCGCCTATCTCTCAGCTAGTTCTATCGATAACAGCTATCAATCCCGTTAACGGGTGATTGCTGAATGCGGTCCGGAGTTTTGCAAATATCTCAGCATCATTGAAGTTATATTTCGCAACATACCCTGCCATCAAAAAGAATAGGCAGTAAATAAAACGGTTAAGGTTATGTTGAGCTTCATAGGCCAGAGTTCAAACAAATATTTCAGCTCAACGATGTTTAAGCATGGGCAAAACTCGGAACCGCAGTTGGGCTTCGAACCCCTGATTATTCTTAGTAGGGACTCCGTGCTATCTATCGCACCAACCGAGGCCCCTGCTTTTCTTCTCAATTATCTGTGAGGCACATATCGGCAATGAACGACGTTAAGCTGAAGCTGGAGTAAGAATCATAACGCTAAGTTGAATTCAAGCTAAAATTAAAGTTAAAGTTAGAAGTTAAAATATTTTTTGTTGAAATTCAGTGGAACACTATAATGTCAATCACTTTAACCAGGTATAGCTTGACACCAGCTACGGATAGTCAGAAAACGTTGGTGAGCAAGCATAACTAAATGGAACTGCGAGATAATTCACTGAAATCGTTAAGACAGAGAATCAAAGTAGTCAGATTTGTAGATCGGAATAAATCGAGCACATCACTATTTGGAAAACCATGTGAATTTTTTTTCACTCATCCAGACTTACTCTGAGGCTGAGTTTAGACTGAGTCCATAACAGCACGGCTCTGAGGAAGGCGAAAACACCGAAACGTCAACCATCGACCAACAACACCAGTAGCAACAACAACAACAACAACAACGACAACGACAACAACGAAGACCTACACCAACCTCGCATCGGCTCAAAAAGATCAGTTTATAAGATCGTATTCGTAAATAAATCTTTTTTCTAGTTTTCTCCGCAGAACAACAAAAACACCACATCGAGAGGACGAACGACTTTCGACAATCCACCGGACTAGCAACAATACGGCTCTGAGGAAGATGAAGACCTCTAGGCGTTAGCCGAATAAAGTTTCGTATCAACGTCATGTCAACTTATCAACGAAGAAAGTACACATTAATGTAACTCAAATGCAAATCCCAAGATCAACTAGAAGTCCTATCGCCGCACAAGAATCCAAAACATTTTAAAAAATATAACACTCTTAAAGCGTTCTGGATGGAAAATCCGAGAATCCTTAATGAACCGCAAGGAGTAGTTCCTTGTGACCATGCGTGATCTCGCGCCAGATCTAATCGATCTCTTTGACCTAAACCACGCCTATTTCTCACCTACGAGGGAGTTTTTAAGAAAAGTCGTTTAATATGCTAATGAAAATTCGTGTATTGGATTATGTAAAGTCTTTGTATGAAGAAAAACAGTTAGAAGAAGCAACCACAACGTTGGTGAGATATTTGCAAAACTCCGGACCGTAGGTGGCTAAGGTGGGAGTTGTATTTCGCCTAATACGCTGCCGTAAAAATTGTAGTAGGCAGAAAATAGAAAGTAAAACAGTTGGAAGAAGCTCGTAAAATCCATTGTTTATGAATTATTATGAAAAACGCCTCACAACGATTTCTGCCTTATCGTAACTGGGAGGTGTTCCTGTGTCGGACCGCGATGTACACCGGGAGGATTCATCCCCTCGGCAGGGTCTCCCATGCTGAGAAGGAGTCCGGCGTTCGCATCAGCAAACCCAGCTAAAAGTAAACCAATACCAGGATCCATCACCGTCTTAGTATCAAACTAATTGCATGGTGGCAAACCTCCCTCTGATCCACAAGGGCGGCAACTACCTGCCGTGGTGACGACCTGGGGCAGACTTTGACCAAGTTGATCTATGGACTCCGGGGAACCACAATGACTTAGCCAGCATATCTCTGAAAAATGGTGATTATGCTGAGACCCGCACAACTAGTGAGGACGGGCCGTTCAAGTATCAAGTATTAAGTATGAAAAACGCTATTATTGGTACTAGACGTGGATACCTTTATGGCCTATCCTCACTGGTTGTACGAGCCTCAGCGTAGTTTTCATTTCTTCAGAGTTTTGCAGGTTTAGCCATCATGGTTCCGCGAAGTCCCGAGGTCAGCCTGGCCAAAGTATGCCCCAGGTCTTCACCACCACAGAGAGTCGCCGGCCTTTGTGGATCAGAGGGAGATCTGCCACCATGCGACTAGTTCCATACCAGAACGGTGATGGATCCTGGTATCGGTTTACTCTTCGATAGGCTTCCTGACGGAAACACTGAACTCTTTCTTAGCTTGGGAGGCTCTGCCGGGGGACGAATCTCCCCGCTATACATCGCAGCCCGACACCTAGAAACACGTCCCAGCCACGATAAGCCAGTAAACCATTGGGAGGGTCGTTACTATAACTCAACAAAAGTACGAAGACTACATTTCTGGATGTTCTTTATCATTCGTGGATTCGTCGCTACAAAAGCAGATGTATCGTATATTGTCGCATTACTACAATGTATTGCATGATATAAAATTTTTATATTAAGAAAAACCGAATTAAATGCGCTGCTCTACGACACCATGAAATCGACGAATAATTGCGTCCAGTCGGAAAAAACGACATCCCGGTCGTCGCTAGATTGTCTTGCATCCATAAATTTTCTAGAAACTTCTTGGGAACTTGTTCATGGCCCTTATTTATTGAAAATTCAGCGACTAGTAATGTTGTAAATACGACGTCTTTCCTATGATCATCGTCTGTTCATTGGCTAATTAATGTTACGAAGACTCGGTGGTTCGTCGAGTTCGCTCTGGAGGCCAAAAAATCCTCATTCGTTAGAGTATTTGAAGTAAGGTTTTCTGTGTCTTCTTCTTATTCTTTATGTCATTCTTTTATAAAGAAGAAAGACTTGGTGGCATGTTGACTTTGCTGAAGTCCGTCAGGTCTTCGTTTCTGTCTTTCTTCCAGGTATTTACATGGAGTTTTGGTGAAAAACGAAAAAGTAGTGGAAAGTAACCGAAAAATTCTTGTGGAAGCACTTCGAGCGATCGCTGAGATTTTGATTTGGGGTGATCAAAATGACAGCAGTGTCTTCGAGTGAGTTCTTTTGTACTGAACGCTTCATTTTTGTCCAGAGTTCAACTGTCTTCATAGTTTTCGTCATTTTCTGTGAAGTTTCTTTCCATTTACTATGAGATGGTTCTCCTACTTTTAGTCTTTTTCTCGAACGGCAGATGCTTTCGTACTTTCTGCAAATCATGAAACAAGACGGTGGCTCACTGAATGTACAGCTCTTACAAACTCTAAACATTCTCTTCGAGAATATTCGTCATGAAACTTCCTTATGTAGGGTTTTCAGTCTTCTGGTTTGCCTACGACATTATCTCACGACTGTGTTTCATTAGGTTTTATCACCCAAGTCTTTGCAGACTTTCTTCTTAGCAATAATCACGTTAACTCAATAATCACGCACAATTTTGATTTCAACAACGAGGAGATTATGGCATACTATATTTCTTTCTTGAAAACACTCTCGTTTAAACTCAATCCTTCGACTATCCACTTCTTCTTCAACGAGGTAATGCCCTTCTTTCATGATCTTCATTTTTATTTTCATTTTCTTTTTTGTTTATATGTGTGTAATAAAGGGCAGATGTACTACAGTGGTTGGAGACGTCCTGAAACACATATGGGGTCGATCCGCGCTCCCCAGGCTCACCAAGCCCATCCCTCCGGGGTCGGCAAATTAGTAGCAGACTTGTCTAGGAGGAGAGTCGCACATTTGATGCGTCGGTAGGCCACTGCGAGTAATTGTAAACGCCAACTATGCATCCAGTCACCTTCAACGATGCTTGATGAAGTTGAGTGCATGGCCCATCCCTCAGAGATTGATCAACACCTAGAGCTTTATCATTTTTCATGTCTGTATATACAAGTGTAATGTGTAGCAATGTATTAGTATACTATGTATATTATATATATAATGTATTAATATACTTGTGTGTATACACTTATGTACAGCTCTACTTTAGGCCACGGACGAGTTTCCACTTTTAACTGAATCACTAAAATTCTTCGACTCAACAGAAAGTATGGTACGTATTGCTGTACGGAACATCGTATTAAATATCGTCCGGGTTGACGATGCTTCCATGACGCGCTTTGTCAGAACTGCAATAAAGGTTAGTTTTTGTCATTTTATCCTCCGATCGGTTTACCGCCGCATCATAGCTGGGAGGTGTTCCTGGATGTCGGGCTGCGATGTACAGTGGGGTAGGGGAGGGGGGAGGGAATTCATCCTCCCGGCAGGGTCTCCCAAGCTGAGCAGGGGTTCCGCGTTTCCATTAGGAAGCCCAGCTACGAATAAGCGAGTACCAGGATCCACCACCGTCCTGGTATCAAACTAGTCGCATGGTGGCAAACCTCATTCTGATCCACAAAGGCGATTACTACCTATGGTGGTGACGACCTGAAGCAGACCTTGGTCTAGCTGACATTGGGACTCCTGGGAACCATGATGGCTAACCCAGCAAAACTCCGAAAAAATGGGAATTTTGCTAGGGTCCACACAACTAGTGACGATTGGCCATTCAAGCAAGCAAGCAAGTTTGTCATTTTGTAGTTCCTAAGCGACTCACTAACGATGTTTAGGCTTGGTTTAATTTTTCGGTTGTTCTTTTGTTATTCCTACCTTTTAGGTATATCTGTTTGAGTTGGTTGATAACCTCGTAGCACAGGCAATTGAGCTGGACACTTTTATACGATCTGCCGAAAATGTAATTGCCAATAGAGAAAGGTTACGGGACAAGGTAGGATTGTGGATAAGAGCAAAGATTTGTGCTCTGTTAGTGTGATTTTATGATTCCTTTCAAAAGTTCAAAAGAAAGAAACATGGTGAATGGCGAACTCCGGGGGTGTTATGTTGCATCTTGTTTCCTTATCGTTCTTACCATGCTTAACTACGAAATACTTTACCCAGAATGTACAAATTAAGACTTTAGGCCGATGATCTGGTCGATCTTCTCCATTACATTGGCGAACTGTTGGATGTTACCGTTGTAGCGGATTCCTTATCTGATTTGCTAACAAACCGTTTCCTGATTCCTATTCTCCTCAACAGCCTTGCACCACGATTCGATAACCATGCGATTTTGCTCACTCCAGTATCGAGTTTCTTTTTCTTCGCTCAGTTCTTGTTGGTTCGTTTATTGTCGTTATGAATCCATATGTACATTAGTATGTAGGTTTTTTCTGTTCGTAATGTGATTTCAAAGAGAAATCCTTTTTGTGTATAGATTTTTTGTCACTTATTGAGATTTTCGAGTGAGATATACATATATTTCAAGGTGATTTCGCACCGTAGTACCATACAGACTTTTCTGTCGGCATTTCTTTTCGAAGATGTTCGACTTCTAACATCACAATGGGTTCGTGATGGTGATGTTTACAGCTTACAACTCATCAAGCGACCATCAAAAATTGATGAAAGGTTGGTAGTTAGAAATTAAAACTCTTGTATTTTTGTAAAGTTGTACATCTGTCTTCCTAATAACTCTAAAGCCGACCTTCTATAAGCCTCGACATAAATAATCGATGTATTTGCTTACATGTTCTTATGAGCTGATCTTGTTGAGCTGCGAGGTTGGTGTAAGTTGTCGTTGTTGTTGTTGGTCGATGGCTGACGTTTCGGCGACGTTCGAGACCTGGAACACACATCGAGAGCGAAACAAAGATGAGACGGTCATATAATGAGAAGAACAGAGGACAGATGGACGAAAAAAAATTGCAGATTGGACTCCATGAGGATACAAGAGTCTTTTAGGACGACCACCAGCACATTTGTTGGACGTGTTCCTAACTAAAGCCGAACAACTCGCAGCAGCACTACTCTGAGGGTTGCGAAATCGTCGAGACATCAGCCATTGACCAACAGCAACAACGACAATTTATACCAACCTCCTATCACCTTAACAAGATCAGTTCATAAGAACATGTAAACAATTATGTCTTTTCATAATTCGATCGCTCATTAATCTTTCCGTAGTAAGCATTGAGATTTAGGGTCTTTTTCGAAGCATTGTTGTGCGCGTTTGATTCGAGCAGGAACGATGATTATTTGTCGTTTTATGGTCTAATGCTGATCTACGCAATGTTTCAGAACAAAGGTTACTGAGATTTGTGCTACTCTTTCCTTTCTTATTTACCTATGATATCAGCTTTACTTGGGTTTTACCCACTAACACTGCTTTTTTCGTTTCATAATTCGCCTAGCGTTGTACCCTGACATGCTACTTCTAGAGAGTGAGTTTATTTTCCATATGTTGTTGTGTCTCGACCCTTCGACTATACCGAGTTATACAGCAGTTCGTCAATGTTAAGATTGTGATTCTCACCAAGCTCACTAAACCTTCCATTCTGCCGGAGTCGGCAAATTGGTACCAGATTTCTCTGGGTGGAAGGCTGCATCTGCTTGATACATCGGGGTGCTACTGCGAGTCATTGTATAGGAGGCAAGATATGCATTGAATCGCCTCTAACGATGCTTAGTGAAGTCCAATGCATGGTGCATCCATCAGGGATAGATTCACGCCGAGAGCTCTAACCTTTTCGGCTTAAGATTGTGATTTCATAGCTTATTCGTAGCATGGTGATGTGTTCGTACTAGACGATTTTCCTTATTTTGCATGCAGGATTTGTGTTTTTTTTTTACAATTGTGCGCCTCTGTAAAACATAACTATTTAGGTAATGTTGGGGAGCTGCTTTCTGCTGCCAATCTTCCCTATCGTCATCGTCTTCAAAGAACTAGACCATCGAATTCATCGTATCCCAGAAATGAATCCCTCATCAAGGTGAGTCATTGACTACTTTAATGCTCTAGGTCACTTGTGACCAAAATGCTTGCATTTCTTTCTCCAGTCGTCAAAACGATACCTGAATAAGATGTATTGCATCTGTTTAGCAGTTTTTCATTTTATTCGTAGTTTTCTTGGGTAGTTGTGCCCCATTGTTCAGTTCATGGACTTTTTATTTTTCTATAAGTAGACGTATTAAGCGCTATGGGCCCACTGATTTATTTACAGAACTTGCCGAACTATGTCTATGTGGTAGTGCATTATGAAAGTATAGTGGGTAGGGACCCGCATAGTGTGGTAATGAACGCGTTAACCGTCGGAGAGGGTAACAACGAGTTCGATCCCCATCGCAGACAAGTGCGGTCTGGAGTTTTGCAAATATCTCGACATCATTATGAAACCAGTTTTCGAACTGTGCTATAAATTGTTATCTGGTTTAGGTTTCATCAGTGGAAGCATTAACTGAGGCAGCAACGTGTGATAGACGGATTATTGACGCATTATTGTCAATAATTGATGCTGCAGGAAATGAAGATAGCAGACTTCGTCCTGTAACACTCGAATTGGCGTGTTTAGTGTTGAGACAGATACTGATGGTAGTAGACCATGATGAGGTAATTCGCAGATTTGGTTTTATCTGTCAATAAACAATAGCTTTTACTCCTTTCACCCCCACCCCCTCCGTCCCGCTTTCTCTCCACCTCTCCCTTTCCCCCTTTCCCTGCCCCTTCTCTCCCCTCCCTCCTCTCTCTAGTAATGGTCGTATACGTGGTTGTAACATTTTGTCAGTAAAAATATTCTTTATGGAAGTGTAAAGTAACTGTTTCTCCTTTACTTGTAATCTACCAATCACGTCTATTATTGCTCACATCCAGATGCACTCGTCTATTGGAAATAAAGCAGCTCACTCATTAGCTTGCTTGGTCGATCGCCTAGGACTTTACGTGAATTCCGAGCATTTGTTTCTAGAGTGGTTTGAGGACGAGTATGCTGAATTTGAGGTTCGTTAACTCATCTAAAGTGATGTGAAGGCATGTTCAGCTTGTTTTTTCTTGTTCCATAGTTTTTCTGAACTTGTTCTTCCAGGTAAATCACATTAAGATCGAAACTATTGGGTATGAAATGCTATTGCCTCCATGTAACACTGTTATGTCTGGGCTATCACTGAATAAAAGACTTCCAAGTGGATTTGAGGAGAAGATTCGTTCGGTAAGAAATTGTAAACTGGTTCATAAATAAACAACACAAAAAGGGAACATAGTTATCGTAACATTCAGCATTTTCTTCCGTTGTTATAGGTGATACAATTTTACTTCCATGTTCGCAAATTATCCAAGGACATGTTAGGCGAAACGGAAACGGAAATTCCAGTTCGCGTTGGCAACAATTTAGCTGTAGAAGTTGGCGACTGCATCAACCTTAGTTAGTTTTGTGACCCTTACTAAGTTTATCTGAGATTGTTGCTTTTGTTCTAATGTTTTAACTTTTATTCTTATCGAGCAATACCTTATGAAAAAAGAAGCACAGAAAATAGATGTTTAAGATTCGTGCTTCTATTATTTTTTCATACTTTGGACTTATGTATTAGATAACTCGGATCTACTGTCGTGTGTGGTCGTGATCAAAAATGAGCGCTTCTCGCGATTCCTCGTCACGGATCGCCTTCAGCTGATATTAGTGGAACCTGATAATCGGAAAGCAGGATGGGCTATCGTCCGATTTGTTGGATTGTTGCAAGTATGTTTGTCAAATTCACTGAAACCTATTAATGGCGATATTTTTATAATACCGCACCCGACAAATGTAATTATTTGGAGGAAACAGCCGAGTATCGTGATAATGAGTGGATTTTATTTTGTTTTTGTACTTTTTCAATACCATGCTTCCCAATGACACAGGATGAAATCCGAGCTCTCTCCATTCAACTGAATTCCTCTTATCGACAAGCATTGATTTTTGAATAGGTCCTCACAGAGGAGCAAAATTAGTGAAACGCCACCAATTAGCAAGAGAACTGCTGTTTGGTTGTTCGTCTTTTTGATCGCAGAAATAATCCACCTTGTTGGGATGGTCATTTGAATCAAGTAGTATGTGTAAGTGGAGAACGGATATGGAGGCTTATCTGTGCTTGAGAATGATTAGCACTAAACATATTACCCTATTGTACTTATTCTACGTGATCTCTGTATCAAACATGCCTGGTACCAATTTTCTGATCCCGGAGGGATGGAAAACTTGTTGAGTTTATGGCACGGGAACGACCCGGAGACCAATCCACTGCGCTGTACACTCCCACTGCGGTCATGTACAGCTCAAAGTACATTTAGAATCTAATCCTATCGTAGTATACGAAATTTTACGGTGTTTTGATCTCTGTCATTAGTCGATTGACATCTTGGCTCTGTCTTGTGCTGCTCGATTCTTTCGTTCTGCGTTCGCACCGCATTGAGAAGAAAAGTAGTATTCATTCGTGAAATCGTCAAACAATATAGTCGGGTCTTAATCTATGTCATGTGTACTTTATTGAGGTAGATTCAAGTTTCTTAAGTGTGGAGGGTCCATGAGGCAGTCGAAGATTACCAGGCAGTGCATAAGGTTGCTAGTGGCCTACATTCGTTATAAAGTGGAAACTGCAGCGTAGGACTAGTGAATTTCGCTAGCTCCTCAACAATGCTGCGAAAATGCTCGGCGATCCCAAAACTTATATGAACGTTCAATTCATTTATGTATCCATAAGGATGAAGTAATGCTATGGTTTTAATTTTTATACAGGACACACAAATTTCCGGAGATCCATCAGACAGCAAATCACTTCATGTCGTTGTCGAAGGGCAACCAACTCGTCAGCAGGTTGGTATTTTTGGTGTAAATCATGTCGTTATAGTACACGACTAGTCGTGTTTTTGAAAGGCTAGGCAACAGCACTCTGAAAAATATTCGGATTCCTGTCCATCTTGGAGAAACAATCAGTTCCTTAGTAGAGGGTTTGAACACAAGGGTTTGGTTACAGTTTCGATTGAAATATCCGCCTTTTAATGCAGCGAACGTTGACTTTGATGGCACACATGAAGCCGAGCTTTGTTCTCCACTCCGTAGTAGGAGCTTGTATAGGATTTATTTTGATTGCTAACAGATCTTTAAGAAACGCCAAGCTCTGCTGACTGCTCGTTTCGTGTTCGACGACCATATTCGATGCATGGCGGCGAAGCAAAGGCTCACCAAGGTAGTTCGCTTTTTGCAAAGAAAAAAGTTGTAGCTTGTGTACAGAATATATGATAACCTTTCTTCAGGGACGTCAGACTGCACGTGATCTAAAACTACAGGCTATATGTGACCTTTTGGGTGTTCAACGTATCGGTTCAGCATCGCCGCGTGCAAATCCATTCCGAATCATTAAGGGATGTGCTCCAGGGAGTATACGGAAACAGGTTGGCCGTTATTTTTCGCAGACGGTAAGAGAAATAGTATTGACTTCTTCTTGTCGTGTATTTCTATGTTTTTGTTGAGTTTGTCGCTAGACCGGGGTCTACCTATTAGCAAAATAGTTCGTGAAAGAAGAATATCCGATAGCATCATTGTCTGTGGACTTGTGTGCGACAGTGACACATGTTCGTTGTTTCTACCCTGTGCTCCACGTTAACCAAGCCTCACATCCCTCCATGGGCTACTATATGGTACCATACTTGTTTCGAACGAGGAGAACACTGACTTGATGTCAAATTTGCAATGAGTCACTTCTTAATTCACTAATGCGGAATGTGTAGGGCACTTTTAAGGACTGACTAATGTCGAACGCTTTATCATTTTCTCCTTCGAACCTTATTACTCCGTTCATTTTACTACATCTAAAAAACATCGTTTGTGTAAAATACATGTGTTTGAGACTACATGTATCAATGCTTTCATTAAAAAAAAGAATTAGAACTTCGAAGAAGAAACTTCCATTCGATCGCCTCAAATGTTGGTTGAGTTTGTGCTAAGCCGCTGCTGATCTCCGCATGAGTCATGCTTTTAGAAAACTTCCATTTCCAGTGGCGGCTTTCTTCTGAAGAGACGAATTTCCTTGGAAGAAGGGTGCTGAAGCTAGGAGTCCTGCAAGACTTCTTCCATCCCTATTTCTTCCTCCTAATCCAAATTTTCTGATCCTGTATTCGCTCTCGTTGGCCTTTCCTATGCTGGTGTTGAAGTTTCCGATAGATAATTTTTAATAAGCTTTACCATAGCGAATAACTCCCTCCAAATGCTAGTAGAATGCATCTAAGTCGTATTCACCAGCTGCATCTGCCGATGATTAGCAATTGATGGTAGTGGTCTTCTTATGCCGGACTGGTTGGAGATGGAGGATGGTAATGAGGATCTTGTATGAGTCGGCAAGATGGAGAATAAACGGGTGGACGGCAAAACCTACGCCACCGACATTTCGTGACGGGGTCTTTTCTTCAAGGGTCCTGCTCTATAGTTGGCGTATGTCGATCTTCTTGCTTTTTGTTTCTTATAGGGGGGATCTCGCATAAGACTTGATGCGATCTGCTGCTTCAAGAAGAAAGAAGAAGGAAATCGGCGTCTAAGGAGAGTGTTCTGGTATTATACGTGCAGAATAAGAAACATTCTTCATGGCGTGTCGTGTGTTTATGTGTGTTCGTCAGATCTTGTTCCAATGACATCTTGCGTAACTCGAGATTTTGGCTCCTCTCACAGTTCACCTCACAGTCTGACAGAGACGAGAGCACCCAGTCAGGCTGGTCCATTTCTCGTTCGGCAATTTAATCGTAGTTGGAGTACTAATTTAGCCTTGCATGGGCGTTTTCTGGTCATCACCACGATGTGGACCCAAGAGGAGTATCTCTTCGACAGTGATTTCTTTGATCAGCCTTTCTACCAGTCCATTTGGACACGACATTAAGAAACGAAATCAAAAGTGAAAGTAGAAATGGAAAAGGACCGACCAATCATGGGTAATGTACAAGCTGGACTCGAAGTCTGACGAAATTTGTCTTTAGTGAAAAAAATGGTTTAGAAAGGTGCAAAAATTAGAAATCGGTTTTTTGTACGATTATAAAATACGTCTTTGCATATTCTACTGAATATATGTTTCGAGTAGACGAAAAACAAGTGTTTCTCGAAAAGTATGCACTAACAATTATTGCGTTTAGTTCGACATGCCGATGGTAACATCGCGTTCCTCCCAAGGATCTATGAATTCCATACCGGATGACCCGTTGCCACGCTTTTCGCCAAAATCTACAGAAAATGGAATAAAACATGTGTAGAGTTTCTCTTTAACACTGATATGTTCTAGTTTTCTAGTGTAGATAGTAGAGTTCTCCTTTCTCACTTACAGACATCATTTAGTGGATAGTTCTAGTAAGTAAATAGTAGTCAGGTTATTGTTTGTATTTTTAATATCTTTCAAACACAGTGCAGAGCGATTAAAATGGTGTACAAGTGGCGATATTATGCTGTGATGAAATGTTTTTAACATTTGTATAGTGTTTCTTACTTACTTTATTAGCTCACCTCAATAGTTTCAGGACGTCTAATTGTACATTCTTCAAAGTGTTTACTAAATCAAAATTTGTATACTTGTGTTAGCTCACTAATAACGATCTGTTAACTCCTACCATCATCGTCGCATGTCTTATCAGAAATGGTTCGAAAAACCCGTATTTCATGTAAATACTTCATGTTTTAGCAAAATGTGATTTTACGTGTTGTCTTTTTCTAATATCTAATTTCCCAGTGATTTTTGTGATGTGGAGCATGTGTACTTTGTAAATACTAGTAAAAATATTTATAGATTGGAACTCAAGTAAAATGTATTCCTACTGGGACATTTGTTAGTCTGGGCTGGCGTCTGGGAAATCGAGATTGTTCATTGTCGTAAATAGTTTCGAAACAATAGATAAACATCGTATTTCTAACCAACCTGTTTTGAAAAACCGATTTTGCTTTAATCTTAGCATTAGTTATCAGCACTTTGTTACATTCGTAAGTTTATACGAGATGTGGAGTGAACTCATGCAAAGTCTACTTCACTAAATCTGACCCTGTGCGCATATGAAGAAACACACATTGCAAAGAATAACTTCTGTGGAAATCTGCTTAGAATCAGTGCGGTTCTAAAGAAGGCGAAGACATCGAAATGTTAATCAGAGTACAAAGTTCTTGTGACAACCGAATGCAATCTTATTAAAACAACGGAATGCTTGTTAGAGAGTCTTCACTATCAGCGGGGGTGGATAATACATGGTTTTCTGTTCCGAAGACGCCTGATGGCTGTCGGAAAGACTCGCGTCCATTTCGTCCTGCACACACTACGATTTGGACAGGAGACATGCCGGCTACAAGAACCACCCAATGAGCAACTTTGTTTCATGCCTTCTGCTCTAAAATCCTGTTCTTCCTATGAATTTTGGCAACAATTTCTGCTTTTCTCATCTGGATCTTTTTCCTTGTACTTTCTGATGTTTTTGTTAAAAGATTTCCAACTTTTGCACGTAAAGAGAACAGAACCCGAAATCTTGTGCACCATTATATTGTGGTGCTGTAATCATTTGGTAGTTGATTTTGCAACATACGTACAGTAGATTTCAGCATTTTCAATGTTCGACCATTCCACATAATAAATATGATTCGGATGTAACGCAGTGGCTAGAAGTGCATAGCAACACACACGTAGTCTTTGGTTAGATCCTATCCCAGGACTCACAAAGCGTTCCATCACTCTGTGATTAGGAATTGATCAGCGCAAAAAGCTTTGCCCTTTTTTCCTTTATGCATATGTAAAGGTGCCGAAATTGACTCAATATCACTTGTGTATCATCCGTGTGGTAGTCGAGCAACTCGAGCAGGCGCCAGCAAATCTTCCATTTCTCCCTGTGGTGTACAAGAACAGTGAGCACCATATCATTCTTCTAGGGTTTCGTGAAGGATTCTGGCCATCGAATCGGTGGTCTTCCTGCAGCACGTTTGACACGCCGAGGAATCCAGTCACTAAAGGCTCTTGACCATCGGTTGTCCCTCACACTCACTACGTGCTCACCTATCTTTGACAGTTTGGCGTATAGAATGGAATTTTGGTTTTTGATCGTTGACGTAGATGAGAGTTTCGACCCCTCTCTCACTCCTGCAATTCTAAACACTCCCTGCATCGTTCCTTCTACTGCGCTTTTATAACGTCGAGTGATCTTTCATCCTGCTTACGTAGCGAACAGGCCTCTGACGCATACGTTAAAGCAGGAAGTACCGTTGAGTCGAAAAGGTGGGCACGGAATCGGCTGTTCTCTGTTCTCCTCACTACATTTCCCATGCTGTTGAAAGCTAACCAAGCTCCTTTTTCCTCCGCTCAATTATGGAGCAAAATCGTTCATCGTGTTGATTTCCTGACCTATATAGGTGTAACTGGAGCAATAGGAAATATTCGTTCCTTTGAGCGTGAATGGAGCATATGAAACAAATCCGTTCCTCATGAACGTCGTTTTATGATATTTAATCGAAGACCAGTCATTCCACAGACGTTATCAGAGTCGGCTAGCATTCTTTTCGCTCCGCTAATACTTGGTGTTACATGAACAATGTCACCAGCAAAGCGAAGATGCTGTGATTGCTGACCATCGATTTTCACTCCCATGTCGTCCCATTCCAATGTTCCCATGACGTTCTGGAGTGTGGCGGTAAATGATTTTGGCGATATGGTATCGCAATGTTGAGTCTTTACGTCGATATTAGTATCGTAGTAGACTGGTGATACATTGGTTGTGAAAATTTTATACAGCTCACGAAGAATCTACATATACTGAGTAGGAACTCCTGGCTGTTTAGGGTACCATGAGTTCTTTTATCTCATCTGAGACAAAAGCTTTCTTTAAATCGATGAAAGTGAGATGGAGTGGTCTCTTGTACTCTCGTGACACTTCAGCGAGTCGTGTTATCGTGTGGATGTGGTCAATCGTACTAAATCTTTTTCGAAACCCTGCTTGCTCACATGGCTTTCCTTCGTCTAGTGTTCTGTCAATCCTATTTGGAACGACTCTAGTGAAAAAATTGTAGACGAGGGACAGCAAGCAGATTGGGCGATAGCTGCCGATATCGTGAAGGTCACTTTTCTCTAAAGATGGCACGGCTTTGCAGAATCTTCCACTGATAAGGAACCTTGTATTCTGACAGGTAACGTGTGATGAGCCAGGCCAGTATGTTTATGAGGACTGGTGGAAGGTTCTTCAGGTGTTTAGATGTTATTCTGTCCAGAGTTGGTGTTGTTCGATTGTGTTCGACGAAATAGCATGTCAGATTCCGGATGGTAGACCCAGTAGGACAATATTTCCGTCCTTTTCTAGATCAGATGAAGGCAGGAGGACTACTGAAGAGACACGAGTTGTAATCGTAAACGATTTTTTTTTCCATTGCCTTTCTGGACGCTGTAATTGCTGCGTCGGGGGGTCGGAGTGCAACCATCTTAGTCTTGTAATTGGTGGAGCTTCGGTCGGGTTTGTGAATACTCTTTCCGGCCTCTGCAGCTTCGACGCTGCTCTTCTCTCTTTAAGATATTTTATCATCTGTCTGCATTGTTTTCGACGTGAGTTAGTGGTTGCCCGTGGCTCGTGCGATTCCGCGCTGGCGTATCAGCTCGAGTGTTTCTGGAGACAGATGTCTCTTGGTGTCCTTCGGACTCTCAGCCTTCATAGCAGTAGAGATATTGTATGAACCGATCGTATTCTTCGTCGATGTTATCAAGAACGGCATCTTCTGAACAGCCGGCTAATGAACTGAACAAAAGCCCAGTTTACAGTGGTTTTGTGACTTCGTTTGCTGACTTCGTAGCGGCTTTTTCTTCTTTCAGCGATAAATAAAATCTGCACAGAGGAGATGATGGTTTACCTGTGTAGAATTTTGAGACAACAGCGAGATCGGTTAGGTTGCGAGCAACCATGAATAGTCGTGGTCGTCATGATAAACTCAATCGGTCACCCTGTTTGTTCCATTCTAATCTGTGGGTATTAATATGACGTTCTTCACACCTTCTAGGTTCAGTTCTAGCATTAAAATCTCCAGTGATGACCTCAAAGAGTGGAGTGTATTTTCTTCTGTATAGAATTTCTTCATGTTATATATACATGTTATATATATGTACATATATATATATATATATTCTATGTAGAACACCTCCACTTGGTCTTCGTCATGGCTTGATGTCAGTGTGTAAACGACGAAGATTGTCAAAGCCGGTATTGATCGGCATCTTAATCGTAAACGTCCGGTTCGGGTTGTTAGCTGTTTAAATGAATCCATGGTTCTGGCCAAAGTCGTGTTAACGAGAACGCCAACGCCGCCGACCCCTTCACTATTGCATGTTCTGAAGAACAATTCTCTGGTGCCATAAACAGCGTTGAATGGGTTTCAGCCGGCCCCATGACGTCGTACCTTATCCTACTTGCCTGCATGATAAACTTTTCTATCGATAACCTATTTGCAAATATGCATACATTATAGGTACAGATCGTTATCTTAGTTCTTCGATTAAGACAGCCTAGAATGACGCTGAGACCTCTCTTTACTCGTCCTACCCAACGCTGCCATATCGGGGGTGCTTTCGAAGGTAGGGGAATGAGGCCCATTTATTTTAGTGTGTTCAGTGTTTGATACCCGTGTAAAGCTTACTTTGCTTCCGGCGTGGGTGGTGCTTATTTGTTGGAGGCGAATCCTAACCTCCTTCCACACATTTCCGTGTTACTTGATTGGCTTTTGGCAGAATTGACTCGTAGAATACAATCCGCATAAGCAAGAACGCACCCACACACACACATGCATGAATACTCCTAGCAAACACAGAAGGTATGAACCAAATCAGCGCAGCAGAAACAAGGTGCCCATCCCCTGGATTCACCTGCGTCTCAAGGAAGCAAAAAAGCGCTTTTGGTCCGCGATTAACCCCCTATCCACCACTTGGAGACGCGCCACGTTGCCTCGCAACTAACCACCAGTAGATTCCTCTATGCGAGAGATCCGTGGAAACTCAACATAACGGATAAAAAATACCTCCAAGCGCTGACAGCGAAATCGGACAGCCACGCTATGGTGCCCCTCATTTATGGGTTACTGTAGTTGAGTGTATGGCGCGTCGCTTGGGGACTGATCAACAGCGACACCTTCAGGCATTTTTAACCATTGTTCGTTGTAATATTCGATGGTAAGTAGAACATAAAAATTGTAGAGGTTGTAATTTTTGGGCATGATATTTGTAACATCAATAGAACGTTATGATAATAAAAAAGCACATTGGTGAATATAAAGCTCACCACTAATAATTCATGTTGTGGGAACCGTTTTGGCAGTGACGATGTCTCACTGTGAAGCAATATCATACGATAAAGTTTTCTTATACATACTGAATGTAAGATCTACGTCTAGGGAGCTGGTAGCGCAATGTAGTGCTCACTACTGCTCACTACGCGGACGGGCTAACGTACACGAGCTTGCTCGGCTACTCACTGGCCCACCAAGTCTCTGATCACTCCTAGGTCGAAGAATTTGTACCACACTTGTCTGGAAGAAGCTTACTCTCTTCAATATATGTGAGAACATCACAGCTCGGCTATCCCAGAATGGCAGTGATGATAGACTCAACTAATATTCAGCAACATTTGTGACGAAGATAGAAAATCCTCAAGCAGAAGCCGGAGCCACACACGAAGAAAGCTCGAAGACCATTGTGGATGGCGGATGAGAGGAAATGAACCGGGTGCATGAAATGCTGAGAACCGTATAGTGTGTGCGTATACACATGTAGTAATGTAATAAATAAAATATAACCTCAATGATGCTGAGATATTTGCAAAACTCCGTACCGCAGGTGTTTGCGGTGAGGAACGAACGCGCTATTGTCCTTTCCGGGGAGTAACAAGTTCACCACCACACCATGCGAGTCCTTCGTCTCGCTTGTCTCTCAGCTAGTTCTATCAATCAGCGCCATCAGCAATCACCAGTCAGCGGGATTGATCTGGGGATCTCAAATCGGTAATGAACCCAGTTAAGTTGAGGCTTTTAGTTATTAAAAAAGAGTAGGCAGTAAATAAAACGGTTAATCTTCTGTTTGTTTAAGAAGGAAACACTGGTCAACAGTAATGTAGTTGTACGTAAGTAGACGAGAACACGTGAGTTCGAAGTGTCTAAAAAGCACTAGGGAACATATGTAAGACTTTAGAAGAGGAGCGGAAAACACGAACAATCGAAGAAACTAGTAGAATAGATAGAAAGTCGGATATAAAGAGGAAAGTAAAACAAAAAGTGCCTGCCTATTTGCTAGTGTGGGGAGGGGGGGGAGTGGGTTAGGCTGGCATGAATTGGTGTCAACTCATAGTGGGCGCGGCGAGAAACCACGCGTCTAATAACTACGATAGCCACATGGACTTGGGCGTTGGTCTCTAATGGTCTCTAAATGTTAACTATTGGTCGACTCGCCTACGAAGTTCAGAATCAGCGCCATCACTGGCTACATTTGTGGACTCGTACTGAGTGGTTTCTTAAGATCCTTAAGCAAAGTGTAAGTGTGGCAGCGGCAGCTTATGTGGACTGTTTTGATCAACATTATGAACGTAAAACCCCCTATTGTCCATAGTTCTTCGAAGATTTCGCGGACCGTGACATCCACTCCTCGCGCAAATCTGCACTGGAGCACATTTTCCACCTGACATCAACTCTGCACTTAAGGTAGGTAACAAAGGTAGCTAAAGGATAAGTTGCATTCATGTGTGCTGTTTTGGTTGGCTTTTATTTTTTCTTTTAAAATTCAAATGCATTTGAGAGGCTTTAGTGTTTCCTTGTTAAGAGGAAAGCTCATACGTAGGTAAAAAATATTTTTAAAAGAAGGATTAGAAAGACCCTTATGTTGCAGGCACCAACGGTTCGGTGTTTTGCAAATATCTCAGCATCGTTCTGGTTGTACTGTTGTTATTATTTCTACTACTAATTATCATGTTGATTATTTTACTACCGAGGCTAAATGACCGTCGGTTTTGAAAATTATTGATTTGAATTGTTCATAGATCCTAAGCAGAATGTTATTGATTCAACCAACTGTAACTTTTATTGACTTGTTTGTTTGTTTGTTTATTTTTAACCTCAGGGTCTTACAATTCATAAAACAGAACCATGATGGAGAGATCGACATAGTTCGTAAGTTGTTAGTGCTTATACTTATTTTCATCTCCTTTATGTTTTATAGCGTATAAATTCACCATGGACCATGTCTTCCAGGAATTAAGTAGTGCTTTCGCTAGGTTTCCTGAAGAGGCCTTGGTAGTTTTGGAAAAGAATTTGCCAGCTTTAACACTATTATACATTGTCATTACCAAGCCTTAACTGGAACGGTTCACTACGACTTTACAATCCACTACCAATATCTTCCTTAATTACCGTTCCAGGCTCTGAAGAAGGCTGTAATGGCGAAACGTTAGCTTTAACGAAATAAAGAATAAAGTAATCTCTTGTATGCTCAACTAGAATATCAAGAATTATTTGATCAATACCGAGACTAATAGGAAGTCGGTCGTAGGGTTCACTATCAATATTATTACAACTACTACATTCGAATAGGAACTGGTAGTCACTGTCGAGTATCAGAGCTGCTCGGTGTATTCCATTGGCTCAACGGGCACGGATAGTATCCTACATTTACTATGATGGTCTTCACTCCTATTTTTGATGGAAGCCTTACCAAGATCTCGTCCAGTCGTGGATAATTTGCCAGGGCTTCCTGGATTAGAAAACGCAGGTGTTTTATGACCCAGAGAGTGATTTTGGTTCTAGACCTTCCCCTCCAAATGTTACCCAGTTGGTAGTAAACTTCTTGAATCGTGATAAAATGTAGAAATTTACTCACCTTTGCCAAGAGAAACAAGTTTATTTCCTTTACCACATAAAGGTTGTGGACTTTTGCAGCTTATAAGTCTTTTGTAGTTACCGATGTGGTATGTCGCTTAGTGAGAGGCTTTGTGAGTATACTGGATGAAACAGAAGAATTTCACATACGAAACATCGTCAGATTTCGTGCTGGATCCATTTCTCAGTTTCCTCCTAGTATGATGACCAATAACGACTGAAAAGAAAAGGAAGCCCAAAGAAAGAAAAAAGAAGAAGAAACTGGAGAAATATTTCATTATATCTACTACAATTGTCGTCCATGCCATGCAGTTCAAATTCATCGATTCTCTTAACTTTATGATTCACTAAGATGTTCTTAAACCGTTTACTTACTCATTGTAAGTGTTTCTACATGAACTTGAATCTTTAGTTCGTGAATTTGTTTCTGGAGGTGTTTTCAAGTAGTCATTCTCAATGACAGCAAACGTACAGACATGGTCAAATATCCTTTCTGGCGCTATGATATTTGTTACTTTTTTACCGATTATAGAGAACCCTTTGAGTTTCAGTATGAGTGTTGGCACGGAATCAACACTGCCGAAACCTCATTCTCAACCTGACGTCAGCATACCGCCGTCTGTATTGGTATTGGGTATGGCTGGCTCTGGAAAAACTTCGTTTGTGCAGGTATCACGACATATACTCATATTATTCGGCCTGCTTATACTTTGAAAATGATAAATAATTGCTTTTAATTAATTAGCTGAGGGAAAGGCGAAACGAAGGGCCCGTATGGTGTGGTGAGGAACGCGTTAGCCTCCCTGTAAAGGTGACAGCGTGTTCGATCCTCACCGCATACACCTGCCGTCCGGTGTCTTCCAAATATCTCATCATCATAATTGGTTTCTTCCTAAATAAGACATTTACTTGCGTATAGGTTTTCTCGTTCAGAGACTTACAGCATACTTGCATGCGAGAAAAATGCCACCATATGTGATCAATCTTGACCCAGCAACGGCTAACGTTAGTTCTTGTGTAACTTCATTCATTTGTAGGCCAAGTTGAGAACTTCTAAACCTTTGAGGTTTAGGTTCCATATCCTGTCAATATTGATATACGTGATACTGTCAAGTACAAGCAAGTGATGAAAGAGTATGGTTTGGGGCCAAACGGTGCAATAATTACAAGTCTTAATTTGATGTGCACACGATTCGATCAGGTATGATGTTTTTCTGCTCAGTGGGAGTTTCCTAATGCAAAGAACTTGGGTTCAGGTTCTGTCAATGATTCGAAAACGGGCTAGCCAGTACAGTGTATGCCTGCTCGACACACCCGGTCAAATTGAAGCGTTTACATGGAGCGCTAGTGGCTCAATCATTACTGACTCACTAGCTAGTAGTCATCCAACGGTGGGTTCAGAAGCGCTAGCTGGTGTTTTCATACTTTTTTTTTCCACATTTCGGTAATCTGTTATACTTGAGATTCTTGACAGCATGTTGAGTTATTTCCTGCTGCGGTAAGAGGGGAATTCGTCCCAGTTGCAGTTTTGTAGATGATAATATCTGGAAAATAGATTTTTTCGACGAAAGTTGTGTGATGGAACATCACTGTTAGAAGAACTTTCATTGTAATACAAAGTGTGTCGCAGAAAAGGTTCGAGCTCGTACTTGACAGTCTCTTTTCTCGAGTGGACTAATTCTGTGAGATGTTTTTTGGTCCTTTTGACATATTGAGTGTGTCGTATCCTGGCGAAGAGCAAGATAACATGGTCACTTAACAGAAGCTCATTAATCTAATGGAAACCAACACGAAAGTTAGATTTTTAGAAGATTACATCTTCTGCTCGGATAGAAGCATCAAGCTCTTAGTAGAGTTGTTCCTGGGTGTGGCTGCGTACAGCGGGGGGGTTCATCCCCCCAGCGGAGTCTCCCATGCTGAGAAGGAGTCCGGCGTTTTTATTGGGAAGCCTAGATAAGAGTGAACCAATGCCAGCATCCACCGCCGTACTGGTATCAAAGTCGCATGGTGGAAAATCTCCCTCTGATCCACAAAGGTGGCCTGTGGTGGTGACGACCTGGTGGGGGCTTTGGCTAGGTTGACCTCGGGACTCCAGGGAACTGCAATAGTTAAACCAGCAAAACTCCGAAAAAAATGGTAATTACGCTGGGGCCCGCAAAACCAGTGAAGACGGGCCATCCGCGTTTCCAAGTATTCTCTAATTTAGGACCGCTGAATGGAAAAGATTTCTTTCTCAAATACTAACCAGATGCAGCAGTCAAGTGCCCAAAATGTAGCGAGAATGGTGCCAATTTCGTTGGATTGAAAAGCATGAGCATGTTTCGTATGTTTTAAACCATGCCGTCTTTACATGCTAGGATATGTCGACCTCGGTCGTCAAGACTCTGCTGCTAAAGTGGTCTTGGGTTCTGTAATCTAGGGTCCACAAAATGTCAACGTAGTTTTCGTCGTCCATTTTTCTGTGGAATCTGCAGAAATCAAGGGAATGGTGTGAGATGACCGGTCCATAAACTATAGTTTAAATAGTTCCCAGGATCGACTTTCTCTTAACCTCGGCATTGGAATATAAATATGTCGTTTTCTTGTTCAGCAATCGCGAGGTTTTTAAACAGCATACATTTACTTCCATAAAAACACAATACAATACAACGCTAGCTGACGTTTCGGCAGTATCGCCTTCTTCAGAGCCTGGAAGGGTATACTGATATACAATCTACTAGGCCAAACGCTTCAATAACACTTACAAAAAGACGAAAGACTCTTTGGTAATTACATGATCAACAACTTCTCGAAAAAACCCACCGCTTTTTCATGACTTCCAATGAGGATGTTTAGAACAGCTGATTATAGTCGCATGTGGTTGACGACTGCACCATCCCACATCAAAAATCGATGCGCACATACGGGATCAGGTCACGTATGATCACTGGGCATTCATCACTGCTATTCATTGTAGGGTTTTTGGCATTTATCCAAAAAGTCTCAAGGAGTTTTCGCGCTGGTGTTTTGGACTCCTGTGCTAGGATATTGACTTTTACTTCAAAATCGTCTCCGCTATGCTTTTGTATCCTATGCGTGCCTAGTGGGGTGCTTCGTCTTAGTTTTCGTTTGCCATCTAGGTGTTCTTTTATACGGATACACAAAGGTCTGCCCGTTTCGCCAATATATTCATCTCCGCAATTGTTACACGAGATCAGCTATATCGTACCTGAACTCATGCAATCACCGTCCCTGCCGTAAGGGCAAATTACGCAATTTGTTGTTTCACACAGACGGTCATACAGGCGGTTGCGAACTAATTGGCGACGTAGAGTAGTCGGTNGACTTCCAATGAGGATGTTTAGAACAGCTGATTATAGTCGCATGTGGTTGACGACTGCACCATCCCACATCAAAAATCGATGCGAACGTACGGGATCAGGTCGCGTATGACCACTGGGCATTCATCACTGCTATTCATTGTAGGGTTTTTGGCATTTATCCAAAAAGTCTCAAGGAGTTTTCGCGCTGGTGTTTTGGACTCCTGTGCAAGGATATTGACTTTTACTTCAAAATCGTCTCCGCTATGCTTTTGTATCCTATGCGTGCCTAGTGGGGTGCTTCGTCTTAGTTTTCGTTTGCCATCTAGGTGTTCTTTTATACGGATACACAAAGGTCTGCCCGTTTCGCCAATATATTCATCTCCGCAATTGTTACACGAGATCAGCTATATCGTACCTGAACTCATGCAATCACCGTCCCTGCCGTAAGGGCAAATTACGCAATTTGTTGTTTCACACAGACGGTCATACAGGCGGTTGCGAACTAATTGGCGACGTAGAGTAGTCGGTGGTATTTCAACTATCGCTACCGATTCCTCTAGACCTGCCCTTCTTAAGCATCGTTTTATAGCTGCGCTTACTTCATCGCTTATAAAAGTGAGTGAATGCAAGAGCTCACCTCCTCTTTGTTGCACGCTCTCAGTACAGGCATCTACTTTCCTACCTTTTCACTTTCTGCTTTCCAGTGACTTCTAGTTTTGTGATAAAGTATACTAGATATAAAACAGAGGAGATGTAATTTTAACGGATTAAAGTGACTTTATGGGACAGACTTGAAGGGGGGGACACTTTATGGGACTTGACTGGAGCTTGAATAAGTATCGAGATAAGAAGTCTTATTGAAAATCGTTTCGTTCAGATATAACCACAGACCTACTTTTCTACGTCTGCATTCGCTATACCTAGCCAAGCCTTGACGTTATGGGAGTATTGTGAGCGAAGCGAAGATATGCTAGTTGATAGTCGCCAACTTTCATTTAATCCCGTGTTATCGTATTACAGTTCTCACAGAATGTTTTCCAAAGTAGCGCGAAATAGTTTTATCAGATGCTATCGCCTTATCAGAATTGTCTCTTTGCACCTACGCTAATTGTTGTGGAGTGGTAAAGTTCAGAGTATGGTGTCGTTGTACAGGTCATGATCAATTTTTGTCTCCTAAGAGGGAATTTTGCTTTATTTCTACTAATCTCCGTTTAGTTTCGTAAACGTGTGGATATGATACCCCGTGGAGAATGCAGTACGAAATCTGCCTGATCGCATTGCTGGAAAATTCAGGCGACGTTGCAGTCTTCTTTTGCTGGAGACTTGTGGGTTTAACTGTGGGAGATCGGAGTACATGACGTAGTCGATTTTCTCCATTATCAACCTCGTTGCAGTGACTGTTCTCTCTCGAAACCCCAGATTGGTAGTCTTGGTCGTTTAATTGACGAAACTTTTATGGACTTTGTGTTTGGTTTTACTTCTGTAGCTTCATCCAATATTGCGGATCTCTTTACGTTCGGTCGTAAACTAATGGTTGTCTACCACTCATGTTACTCGTTTTTAGTTTTCCAACTCGTCGTATCTAAAATGGACGTCTCTCAGTAGCTTTTAAATGGCCTAGTTTCGTATTAATGATGCTAGATGAGCAAGTCGTATTCATCGACGATGTTGTCAATAACGGCATTCTTCCGAAAGCTAACGCTAGTAATGCTGTCCATCTTTAATTAAAGTGAAGAAGACTCGCAATTCTTGGAAATCCAGCTTTTAGACGTTTTACTATAAACATTGCGATGATTGTGTTTCTCGTCCCGAAGTTTGGAACGAATTTAGTTTTCGTACAATGTAAACGATTTCGTACCATTTCAGCTTGTCGCTTATGTGGTTGATTCTGCACGTGCGACAAATCCAACGACATTCATGTCAAATATGTTGTACGCTTGTTCGATTCTTTACAGAACTAAGTTGCCTTTCGTTGTCGTCTTCAACAAGGCACGTTTCCGTTTCTCATTTTGGCTTGTGACAGATACATGAGCAGTAAATATCCGGTTTTTCTTCCTTTTTCAGTATTGAACTTGAGGTTACATTTTTTTTTTAATGTGCGTCATAAATCATTTTAGGAGGGCATTAACCAAGAAACCTAGCCCCTCACTTAGTCTTATTGTAGGAAAATGGTAATTGGTGGAACTAACGATGTTTTTAAATGGCAAATTTACTTTCAAAAACTGTGAAATGTTCAAGGATTTGAGGTTTTTGCAGGCCGATATAGTCTCACCAGCTTTCGCACGTAGCTGGATGAATGATTTTGAGCGCTTTGATCAAGCGCTGGAAGAAAGCCGTAGTTCATTTATGAATGATCTGAGTCGGTCACTCTCTCTTACACTCGATGAGTTTTATTCAGGTCTAAAAACAGGTATGGTCATTACGAATCAAGATTTGGTGTGGTTTGGGAGCTAATCAATTTATATCTCTGTAATGCAGTATCGGTTTCATCGTTAACTGGTGAAGGCATGGAGGATTTTATGAAAATGGTAACCGAATGTGTAGAACAGTATAAGACGGAATATGTTCCTATGTACAGTCGTGTACTAGAAGAGAAAATGAAGCTCGATCAGCAAGAAAAGCGCAGAAAATTTGAAGATGTGAGAGGTTTTGGTCAAACCAATCGTTGTTGTGTCTTCTTATTTTGTGATTTTTCAAGCTTCAGCATTCTGTGTGCCATTACAGATTACTGAAGGAGGTCTGGAAGTGTTGAGTTTACATCCATCCCTGGAACATCCTCCTGATAGGGAACAAATCCACATTGGAGGTGTGGAAGAGGAGAATGCTGAAGACGCTAATACTCTTCGCTGATAATCATTTTTCTGCCCAGTAATGTGCTCATTACAGTAAATACTGTCAGCGGACCTTTTCGTTTCTTTGTTGAATTGTTTTCCTTGTTATTTCCATTCCCGTTTATGTGAAAGTTGTAAGGTAAGTTTGTTGATTTTTGCTCTTTGGAAACAGTTGCCTGAATATGCACGTTATAAAGAATGGTCTAGAAATTGTTGTGTTGGATTTACAATGCAACTGGCTTCGGCCGATGTTTTTATATATTTTCATTAGGTTTCCAGATATATTTTCTAGGTGATCTTTAGGTCCTGATATTGATTGGATAGGAGAGTAGATGGAGAATAAGACGTTCCACAAAGTATGTTACCGCGTTCTATAAGAAGTGAAACTGCTTTTATGTGTTCAATTACTGATTCCATTATTTTAGGCTTCCGTTCTATTGAATCGAGCGAGTACAGCGCCTACGATAGTAGAAGCAGTACAGTTCCATGGCATACGAATAACTAAGAATGATGCTTTGGTGAAAGAGGTATGCCATTAAAGCAAGCAGCATTGTTTAGTGACGTAATAAGGGTTGTAATGATACGTTGTAGAAGTGTTATCGTTGCTGAAAATTATTTTATTATGTTGGTTTTGCTTCCAGACTGTTTGTCACTCTTCATGACTGAAGGGTGTTCGTCATGTAAGTGAACACGTAGTTTTTGAGTCCGTCTGCTGGTTGCTGATTTCTTGGTGAAATGAGGATGTGACCCTGCGTCCTTCCTTCCTTCCTATACATAACTTTTCCTTCGTTTTGTTTTCATCGTGTCCATTGAAGTATTTAAGTACACTATGATGTACTATCTGTGAAAGGAGAACCAACCCTACAGTTTTCCTCAATGGATTTTCTTATCGCTTAGAAATACTGTGTAGAGGAGTAATAGTAGAACATTTCGGAAAGGAACGAGGATTTGTGCAATATTGACACGAAAAATAGCAGGGAAATCTTGTGTGATTCCTGCCGTTGTTGTGTTATGGTGTTACAGATGACTTTCTTACCTCGATTATTGCTTACAGCGCGTTAGTCCAGAAAATTATCTACAAATTCCAGTCTGCTCTCCTTGTTAACTACATGCATCTGACAACACGTGGGTTGCACTAATGTGGACATGGGCGGTTCTCAAACTTTTTCTTATTTAGTCCATCATTACGTTATGTTGGCAATCAAAATTGTAGCTTTTGATGCCACTTGAAAGAGAGTTTGGTGTTATGGGGAATTATCATGATCACTTCGGTATACGAGAAGGCGATATTGCTAATTATTCGCACATTTCCATGTCACTTAGTGTTAAGCTGTTGTTATGTGGTTATATCAACCATATTATATTACCATGTGTAATGCCCATTTGTGCTCTGCAGATCAGCCCCGTTGACGGATGATTGCTTATCGCACCTATAGGTTAAAAAACGGCTAAGTGACAGGCGAAGCGGAGGATCCGCATGTGGTGTTGGTGAACACGTTAGCCCCGGAAAGGGTAACAGTATATTCGATCCCCGCTGCAGATACCTGTGGTACGGAGTCTTGAAAATATATCAACATCATTGTAGTTATAACAAACATAGTTGATTAGTTCGCTTTGCAAACTAGTTAAGTCTTGTGAATAATATTCAAAGCGGTCGATAAGCGTGCACTTTTACGATGTGTGTTAAAGTGTCGTGACTGTTCGTCTAGTTTTTCTACTTTAGAGGGGCCACAGGGTTTATAATTAATATACCATTACCTTATTTTGAAGACGACTCCAACAAATAAACCCCACGTCCACTCTGGGAGAGCCTGGCAAGCTACCCGTGAGTATACCCAGCCTCCACGTTCAGAGCGCAGCAAGCTATACGTGGGTATCAAAATGCTAAACACAGTTTTAAAAAAAAACGGACCCCACTCCACTGTCCCCGAAAGAGCCTTCATTTTCGCAGCGTTGAATAGGACGAGTACTGACAGGTTGCTAAAATCACAGGGCCAATGAAAGCTGTCTAGATTGCAAAGAACTAAGGTGAAGATCTGCACCTACAATGCACGTACACTTGCATCCGAATCCTCGATAGAAGACTTGTTCATACAAGCAAGAAGGATAAGGTACGACGTCATCGGCCTGGTCGAGACGAGAAGACACCAGCCTTTCAACGCCGTTTATGACACCGGAGAAGAACTGTTCCTCTGAACATGCGACAGTAGAGGAGTCGGTGGCGTCGGAGTGCTCGGGAGCACGAGTTTGTCCATGAACACCGATTCATTCGAACAGCTTACAACCAGAACCGAACGTTTACGATTAAGAAGATGTCGATCAATACCGGTTTTGACAATCTTCGTTGTTAACGCACCGACATCAAACTATGACGAAGAAGAAGTCGAAGTGTTCTATGTCAACTTGGAGAAGTTCTACAGAGAAGACCATACAGTCTTCAAGGTCATCGTTGGAGATTTCAACGCCAAGATTGGACTAAGAAGAACGTCACATTGGACCCATGGATTAGAATGGAACGAGCAGGGTGATCGGCTGTCTGAGTTTCTCATGGCGACCAAGACCATCCGTGGTAACTCGTTATTCCAGAAGCCCCGCCCTCAACGCTGGACGTGGGAGTCTTCCAATGAAGAGTATCATAACAAAATAGACCACATCATAGTAAATAGAAGGTTTTGTCTGACCGATGTCGCTATTATCCAAAATTCTCCACGGGATTAGACCGTCGCCTCCTTCGTGCAAGATTCTATTTCTCGCGAAAAGGACAAAAAGCCGCTAAATTCAAGAACCGAAGTCCCAGAATCACCACAAACTGGGACTTATTCAATTCATTAGTCGGCTGTTGGGAAGATTACAAAACAATGCAGGTAGGCGATGAAACAGGATTTCAAAAGAGAGGAGCAGCAGTAATGATCGAAGCTGCAGAGGCTGGGAAAAGCATTCGCAAAGTCTACCGATGCTTCGTCAATCACAAGACCGAGATGATTGCGCTGCGACGCTCAGACGGAACAATTACAGCGTCCAGAAAGGAAATGGAAAAAATCATTCACAAATGCTACTGAGATTTCTT
Source organism: Angiostrongylus costaricensis (assembly GCA_900624975.1). NCBI lineage: Eukaryota > Metazoa > Nematoda > Chromadorea > Rhabditida > Metastrongylidae > Angiostrongylus > Angiostrongylus costaricensis. The sequence goes on from UYYA01004272.1 coordinate 62,127, forward strand.
CGATAGCGTCGTTCACCTTACGTCATATGAAATAAAGGAGGATGGAGATGTTGTACCACCGGTTATCCCTTCCGAAATCCGACATGCCATTTCGTCGGCGAAAAATCGAACAGCACCGGGTCCGGACAGAATAATATTAGAACACCCGAAGAACCTTCCGCCGGTCCTCGTAAACACATTGGCTCGGCTCTTTACAAATTACCTGTCTGAATGCAAGGTTCCTACTCAGTGGAAGACCAGCAAAATCGTGTTATTGTTCATGAAGGGTGACCTACGCGATATCGGCAACATTCGCCCAATCTGCTTGCTGTCTGTCGTCTACAAACTTTCACTCGAGTTATCTTAAACAGTATTAACTGAACACTTGGACAGCGATATGAGCAAGCAGGGTTTCGAAAAAGATTTAGTACGATTGACCATATCCACACGATACCAAGTCACTCAGCGTTATCGAACATGCATTCAAACGGACGATGCTAGGAGTATCCCGTTTCACGCAAGTAAGGGATGGGATCCGAAGCTCCGACCCGGTTCAGCGATCAAAAGTCAATGATGCCATTCTGTACGACAAACAGTCGAAGATAAGGTGGGCCAGACACGTAATGCGTATGAATGGCAACCGATGGACAAGAGCCGTCAGTGACTGGATTCCTCGGGATGTCAAACGTACTGCAGGAAGACCACCGAGGAGATGGTCAGAGTTCTTCACAAAGAGTCTAGAAGAAAGATATGATGCTCGACGAGGTCCTAGAGCGAGCAGAACCCACTGTGCTATTATTGCACGCGACAGGAAAAAGTGGAAAATTTAGTCTCGTTAGTTCGAATTACTCGGCGATCAACGAGGCTACAGGTGATATAGGTGATACCTTATTTTAACTCTGCAGTTGTAATACTTGTAGTCCTGCAAATCAATGTGCTTGAAATGAGCGTTAACAACAACTCCTTATTCGTTCCAGGCCCGCATTCAACCTTTCTAATATGTTCCATTTGCTCGCGAGATATTATGACTATGGCACTTATTTATGATATTATTTATTCTTACCGTATTTGACTTCAGTTAGTTGGTGCTTCCCTAGCTGGTATCCACCGAAGTGTAGGTTTTTCTTAGCTGTAATTGCTGCTAGGGTAGTCGAATCGCTTATCAGCTCACGAAACTTTGATTGTTTGCTTAAGCCTTTGCGAAAGATCACAACTAGGGTTTAGGTTGCTGAATTGTATCGAAGTTCCACACTTGATGAGCTTGTCCACAATTCTCATCTTGCTGCTAAGCATTTACAGGTAAGTATTGATTTCACTGATTCGTTACAAAGTTGGCGAAATTTCTCAATCAATCGCTGATGCAGGAAGTGGGATTGATGGAGAGTGTTGTGCCACTTATTGATACTGCACCTTCCACTAATGGCTACATTGTGAATTTTGTAGTTAAGGAGCCAAAGGTAAACTTGTCAAAGTTGTAGTTATTTGAATCTCGTTTAGTTGACATATACATGACCAGGTAAAGGTTAAAGAGATAAGGGATCGCCGCCGAATAGTACCCTATCCGCATTATATGGAGAGACGGGAGTATGCCCTTCACAGTCAACATTCTATTGATAGAACGAGAACATTATATTATAAAAATTTTTGTGAGTTGAAAATAAATAAAGGTAAAGATTAAGCTCTCGGCGTTGATCAATCCCTCAGGGATGCACCATGCATTCGACTTCATTAAGCATCGTTAGAGGTGATTGAATGCATACCTAGCCTTTATAATGAATCGCGGTGGCCTACTGTTGTATCGAACCAGTGCTGCTATCCTCCCTGACAAGTCTGGTATCAATTTTCCGACCCGGAGGGTTGGTAGGCTTGGTGGGCCATGGGCGCGGCGGTCGATTCCACGTGTGTGTCGCAGTGGCGGCTCCAACCACTGCGCCACACGCGCCTCTGTGAGTTGAAAATAGTTTTAGAAATTAGCTTTTTAGAACCAACTCTATGCGGTCAAATAAACGACTAATAAGATACGATGGCGAATATATTGAAATCCTTGTGTCATATCGTTTTAAACAGCTATACAGTTGTCTTTTAACAACGGAGTTAAGTAGAGGGCCAATTGCGGCGGTATTTTCAAAGTTTAGGCCTTCAGTTTGGGAGTGAAAGCTGGTATCAGCACTAATGGTGATGCTGACATGTCGTTGAATGGTGGGAGACATAGCCTGTTCGGCCGCGGTGAGGCCGTCAATTCCAATTACACATACACAGTTAAGGTAAACAGAACTCTTTTCAGATATTTTTTCTCACAGGGTTTGTGTCGTCACGACTACTTTCCAGTTAGCCAAGAAACAACGCACTTAATAGTTTTTTTCTAATTTTTTAAAATGATCCATCCCTTCGAGATTGCTAATGAAAATGTTTAAGGTACACATTGAAAGAAAAAACTCTTTTAAGTATTCGGTTACAAAAACATCTTTTTTGCACGCCGCGTCTTTCACATATACTGTGCGGATCCTATCGCTTCTTGTATTTGATTTGTTTCCTCGCATCCATCATTCACGAAAGTCTTCTGACTTTTTTGTATGTGGGTTCGCCTACTACTCAACGGTGTTCCTTACGTAATTAACGTCGTTGAATGCTGATCGAGTCAATTCTCCCTTGGTTCCCCAGATAGCCCGACTAGAGGTTTCCATTTGCATTGCAGGGAGTCCAGTTTTCCGACCCCGAAGGAATGACAGGCTAGTTGAGTGTGGGCCGGGAAAGGAAGCATCACGTTACAAAAAATTGGAAGTGAATTTTATGGGGAGCTTTATGTTATAACATGGTTGTGTAGCTATATTTGCGTTTTTGTCTGAATATCTCTTTTGTCGTGTTCTTGTACACCTTACTTTGACCATTATTGTCAGCTAATGGTTCAATATATTTCTGTAGTTTTTTTTAGGGTGACCACAGTTTCAATTTATCTTTTACAAAGCCGCGTCTGGGTTGGCAGAAGTACTCGAACATTTCAGCAAGTTTATTCAGGTACCTGTTCTTCTTGTACACTTGCGTAATAATTTTTTGTTTAATATTTTTGTTTTTCAGCTCCACTCGATTTTTGTTTTTAGAGCAATTTCCTATTTACCATGGAATCACTCAAATTGTGAAGAAAACGCTGTTGTTCTTGGTTACAATGGGCAAATTATGAAAAATATTCTACATCAGATTAAGTTTAATGCGGTTCGTCTAGACTTTTTTTCTTTATTTCATTCATCTAAGCCAGTTGAAACTAAGAGTCTGATGCCTTACGTACCTTGATGCTTTGCTTAATTTTTCATCAAACCAACTAGGAATTGAAGAGTGTTCTGTCAGCCGATCTGCGTCACGTATGAATGCAATATAACTCACGTTTTACTCTATGTTCTAGAACCTTTTTTGCAATGTGTATTGTATCAAACTTGTTAGTTTCTCTTTCTTCAGTTATGGAGAACCTTAAGAGCGACAGATGATGCAGCGTTTTCGGTCCGTGAACACGCAGGCCACATAATGAAGTTTTCCGTAGAAAATGCGGTTGGGTTTGATAATCGTGATCGGCCCATTCTTGCAACGAGAGGGATTCTTGGTGTGTCGTCTTTTCCTTAAGAAAATTTCCATCATTTTCAACTCTAGCTACTGGATTGTTAGTAGTACTCCAACATATTGCTCTGAATTGGTAGTTTAACCTTATTTAATACATTCATTACGGTGCTCTTTTTTAAAGAAATGCCTGTATGGCTAGAGATGACTAGAATATTTGTGATCCTGAGCACCTGTAAGTTACAGAAGGAACTTTGTCCTAACGATATATATATATATATATATATATATATATATATATATATATATGTACATATACATGTCTGTGGTGGGGAATGAACGCGCTGCTACTCTTTCCAGGGGCTACGCATTCACCATCACACCATTCGGGTTCTTCGTTTCGCCTTTCTCACAGCTAGTTTTCTGTCTATCAGTGCCATCAGCAATCACCCGTAAACGGGATTGATCTGGGAGCCGGAGTTTTGCAGAGATCTCAGCATCGTAAAAGTTATATTTTGCAACATACCCTGCTATTAAAAAGAATAGGCAGTAAACAAAAAGGTTAACATTGTGATTTCGACTACAGCCTCAGCTTAATTGGGTTCATTGCCGATTTGGCTCCACAGATCAATCCTGCTGGCGGGCGATTGCTGATGCCACTGGTAGATAGAAAATGAGCTGAGAGAAAGGCAAAGCGAAGGCCCGCACGGTGTGGTGGTGAACTCGGTACGCCCCTAAAAGGGTGATAGCGCGTTCGTACCCCACCGCTAACACCTGCGGTCCAAAATTTTGCATATATTTTCACATAATTATGATTGTATCACATATTCAATCGCGCAATCGCTTCCCTGAGGTACTCGGCCAGTCGAAACAAAACGAAGAAAGATTGCGCAATCCGATTAGTTGTAACACATGAATTGTCTGGTTTTTAATGTAAACTTTAAATTATCCGTAACTTTTGCCGTACTAATTTATTTTAACTCCCAAGTCCTACTTTCTACTAACCTCGGCATTGATTGAATAATTCTTTCCACTTCTGTTCAGAAAACACGAGGTGTTACTTAATTTTTCTATTTACGTACAAGCTGACGTTTCGGCGGATCTCGCCTTTTTCAGAGCCTGAAAAGGTCAAGTTGACTACAATCTACAATCAGCCAAACAGCTCCATAACCAAACAGAGAAAATGCTGAACCAAAATTTCAATCACCTTGAACACAGAGTCTTTGCACACTCACCGCTTTCTATGAGTTTTCCACTGAGTACGACGCGTGGAGACTAACTGCACAGAGTTCAAACGGAATCGTATTGTGCCCATCTCATCAAAATAACAGACCTATATACTGCCCAATATCACGCGTGATAATGAGGCATTCTTCCCTGCGGTTTATTTTCGGATTTCTGGAATTAATCCAGAACACCTCGAGTTTTGCGCGCTTATGTTTTCGATTCCTGTGCGAGGATCGTAACACATACTTCAAAGTCCTCTCCGTTATGTCTCTGGGTCCTATGCGTGCCCAGTGGGGTATTTGGTTTATGTTTGCCGGCTAGGTGTTTTTTATGCGGGCACAGAGGGGTCTGCCCGTTTCACCAATGTATTCGTCTCCGCACGCCTTACAGGAGGTCAGGTAAACTATACCCGACCTCATGCAGTCACCGTCTCTACCATCGGGGCAAATTATGCAATTTTGTGTTACCCATAGACGGTCGTATAGGCGGTTACGAACTAGCTGGCGTCTTAGATTACTCGGTTGTATTTCGATTATCGTTACCAAATTCTCTAGATTGGTCCTTCTTAAACAGCGTTTTATAACTGCACTTACTTCATTTGAAATGAAGGGCGGGATAAAAGGGACCTTGTTGTCGCTAGAGTTATCGTTTTCGTAGCCATTAAAAATGGCTATTTGCCGCGCCAAGTTCCAGGATTCTTCTCTCTGCTGTCTTCCTGTGCACACCCTGGTAGCTGTTCGAAACATGCTTCTTACAAGCGCTCTTTTCGTGTGAGAGGGGTGAGAAGAGAGGTAATGCACCAAGATGTTCTTACTATTTGGCTTTCGGTACCACTTTGTAATGTAGCCATTTTCTGACAGGTGAATTTGGACGTTTAGGAATGGAAGCCATTTTTCTTTCGGGTGAATTTATTGTACTCTAACTGTTCGTTCAACAACTCGAAACATCTGTCCATTTCTTTTTGTGTTGAACAATTTATTTTAGTCGAAATAAGAACCATTAAAACTAGCACCTCTTTTTCCAACAAGAAACCAACTTATATATTCCAGTTGCATAATATTCTGGAGTTCTGGAAGCGATGAATTCGTTGAAGCACTTTTTACGTCATAGTGGTTCGTGAAGCATTTCTTGCCCAGGAAATTGTCAAGGTGCTTGAAAAAGTTGAAGTCGTGGGGCGAGAGGTGTGATGAATATGGCGGGTGTGGCAAAGTTCCGTAGCCCTACTCGTTCAACTTCTGCAGCGGTGGTTTCGCAACGTGAGGCTGGGCGTTGTCGTGAAGGACTGTTCCTTTTCTGTTGACTAATGCTAGTGGTTGTTGTTGAACTTTACGGTACATTTCATCGATTTGTGGGCAGAGGCGCCATGCATTACACATGGAATCGATCTCCGCGCCACAGGATCACCAAGTTTTCCATCCCGAGGTCGGCAGATTGCTACCAGACTTGTCTGGGAGTATAGCAGCACTGGCTCGATACATCAGTGGGCCACCGCGAGTCATCCTAAAGGTCAAATATGCATCCCATCGAATGCATTGGTTTGATCAACATCGAAAGCTTTACCCTTTTTTATTTAATGCTTTTTATTTGAATTATTAAAGTCTAAGCTGAGTTACGTTTGTTTGACGTTGGAAGGTGAAATTACTTTCGTCCATGTGAGGGCTATGAATGATTCATATAGTCATGAATATGTGCAGATGTGTGATAGATATCAACAGTTTATTTTTTAAATTCTATATGGGAGATCTCTGAAACTTGGGAGATCCATCGTTTTGCGTAATAATGATAGAGGTAGTGCGAAGAAACGTTATCGCAGGCTTTTATATTTAAATTTTCAGCGCGATTAGCACAGGAATATGCTGGTCCGTTCGGTGACTCGTCGTTTATAAAGCATCAGCTGGATTTGCAGGTGTTTTTCCAACGTATTATTTTACAAACAACATTTCAATGATCGGGAGCTCTTAGTAGTAAGGGATTCTAATTAAAATGGTGGTTCCCAGGATCGACTTTCTATTAACCTCGGTGTTGGAATATGAATGCGTCACTTTCTTGTCCAGCAATCGCGAGGTTTTTAAACAGCGTACATTTAATTCCATAGAAAAACACAATACAATACAACACTAGCTGACGTCTCGGCAGTATCGCCTTCTTCAGAACCTAGAAGGGTACACTTATATACAATTTACTAGGCCAAACGTTTGAATAACACTTACAAATGGACGAAAAACTCTATGGTAATTACATGATCAACAGCTTCTCGAAAAACTCACCGCTTTTTTTACGTGTCTTCCAATAAGGAAGTTTAGAACAGCCGATTATAGTCGCATATGGTTAATGACTGCACCATCCCACATCAGAAATTGATGCGAACATACGGGGTCAGGTTGCGTATGACCTCTGGGCATTCCTCTCTGCTACTCATTGTAGGGTTTTTGGCATTTATCCAAAAAAAGAGGTCATATGCGACTTGACCCCGTATGTTCGCATCAATTTCTGATGTGGGATGGTACGGTCATCAACCAACGCGATTATAATCAGCTGTTCTAAACTTTCTCATTGGAAGTCTCGTAAAAAGCGGTGAATTTTTCGAGAAGCTGTTGATCATGTAATTACCATAGAGTTTTTCGTCTTTTTATAAGTGTTATTGAAGCGTTTGGCCTAGTAGATTGTATATCAGTATACCCTTCCAGGCTCTGAAGAGAGCCATACTGCCGAAACGTCAGCTACTGTTGTGTTGTACTGTTTTTCTATGGAAGTAAATGTATGCTGCATAACAACCTCGTGATTGCTGAACAAGAAAACGACGCATTCGTAAAATGGTGGTATCCATATTTTTATGTTGACGCTTTTTATGAACCGTTCATTGTGAGTTAAATTTATTTTCTAAGGCTGCTGCACCACTTCCTCTTGGCTTCATACTGTCAGGTTCAGCCCAGTTCAAAAATGTTAGAGGAGATCGCGAAATACACCTACTTGATAGAGTGTACTTAGGTGGCCAGCAGGATGTGCGCGGATTCGGTTTGAATACTCTCGGTGTACGTATATTTGTTGCACAAAATCTAGTGTTTTATGTGGTTCTTTCTGGAGTTCAGGTTCGTTCCGAAAACTCCTGCTTGGGTGGCGGTACTGCTGTGTGTGGTGTTCTTCATATCTACCGCCCTCTATTTCCTCCTCAAGTTTGTACAACGTTCATAATACCAGAATGCTAGGGCAATCATCTAAGTACTTTCTGGGTTAGTATTAAAGTTCAGATTTCTTAGATGTTGTTTGCGCACATGTTCGTATCGACGGGTAGCGTGGCACCGGTGAGGTCTCGGAATGTCATGAAAGATTTGCAAGATGCCCAGAGAGTGTCCCTTGGACTTGGTAGGTGATTTTAGGCTCCTTTCATTTCTTCGAGTAATTGTTATTTCTTTTACTGTTTCACCTATATGTAGTTTTTTGTAATCTGTGATAGCGCTGCAGTGATTTTCTCTCAATTTTTGCTCGTTTTCTCATTTTCGAATGGACAATATTCATGTTATTATGGAAAAAAGAAGGCTGCTCACATGGAAATATTATGTGATCTTTACATCTAAAGTAGCACGTAATAATTTTAAATCTTTTAGAACTAACTCAATAATGCTGAGATATTTGCAAAACTCCGGACCGCAGGTGTATGCGGTGGGGAACGAACGCGCTATTGTCCTTTCCGGGGAGCAACGCCTTCACCACTACACCATGCGGGTCCTTCGTTTTGCCTGTCTAAATACTAACTCGTTATATCTTTCTACTTCTGTTCAGCAAACACGAGGTGCTATTTTATTTCTTTATTTACGCACAAGCTGACGTTTCGGCGGATTTCGCCTTCCTCAGAGCCAACTGTCAGCTGCTGTCAACTTGACCCTTCCAGGCTCTGAGGAAAGCGAAATCCGCCGAAACGTCAGCTTGTGCGTAAATAAAGAAATAAAATAGCACCTCGTGTTTGCTGAACAGAAATAGAAAGATATATTCAATCAATGCCGAGGTTAATAGAAAGTCGGACTTGGGAGTTACTAACTCGTTATTTAGTTGTCACCTGTGCCAGATACTTCATTGATCACAATGTGATTTAAATGGGCGCTAGGAGCATTATTATGTCCCACTGGGGATCGATCCCGTACCTATTGCAAGGCCTCTCCTACCACTGCGCTGCACGCGCCTGTTAGGTAATTTGTGAACATTCTAGTTAGTATGGTGGCGCGTTAAATTATTTGGATATATGAGTCTTATCTTTGTGTGTATTTGTCTCCAAGGGTTACGAATGGAGTTTGTTTTTCTATTTTATTTTATTTTATGTGAGCCTTCATCACGTCTAGAGTGGCGATCCCAGCACTCCTCACATTCGATTTGTTTTCTCACATGCATTATCCACGAAGATCTTCCAACTTTTACGTGTAGTTTCTACTGCTGCTGGAAGATTGTCATTTCATCTTGAATGTCGTAGAATGCTGGTCGAGTCTATTTTCTCGGGATTTCTGAGATTGCAGGCTGGAGAATTGGATTAGGGAGAGTGATGTTTCCCGGACAAGTCCGGTACCAATTTCCCAACCTCGGACGGACGAAAGGTTTGGTAAACTTTGGGTGGGATCGAAGCGGCACCGATCTCGTGATGATTTGCATCACAACTCGTGTCGATGTCCACAATTGTTTATCAACTTTGTGTAGATTATCAGTGAAAGAGTACACGATTAGTCATACCAATGTTAAAGCAGAGTCGGTTTTGAAATATTGTAATGCTATATGCTAGCTGGTAATTATACCGACTTCTCCAAGATGGATTGTCCTGAAAAATTAAGTTTCTATCACGGGACAATCACTTTTATTACCGTCCTGTGTAAAAAAGCGTTGCCGGATGAGATTGCTTTATTCGGTTGATGCTGTGCTGAGGAAAATCCGACACTACGAAGACGACACCACATAGAAAGTGCGAAAAATTGTGAACATCGACTCGTATCGTAGGCTCTGAGGAAGACGAACACGTTGAAACGTCGGCCGAATAAATATCTGGTAACAACCTGTGCTAGTTTATCAGTGGAACAAGGTACATATTATTGGTCATACTATGGTTAGAGGAAAGTCGGTTTTGAAATACTGTTATGCTTAATAGATGTATATTTGTACATTTGTACAAATTTCCTATTTACCGGTTTCGACACGTTACCTTACAATGTAACTTATTGGAGACTACTCTCTGAAGAAGATCAATGACGTTAAACTATAATATGTGTTCTAATATTACATGTTACTCTTTTGCATCTTAGTCGAACTTTCCAGGCGTTACTTTCGTCTTTCGAAACATATTCCGCCTTGAGCTAAACTACGTAGCTCCGATAAAGTATTGTCCTGGCGACAGTCAATCTACAGGCGTACATATCGGTTGTGGAGTGAACTTTTTGTAAATATTAGGAATGAAATAACTCAGTATGAGGCATCACAGGAGGAAGTAGACTAGGTGCAGCTGAATATTCAACCTTTTTCTTCTACTGCTGTAGAGTTGCACTATTAATATCTTTCGTCGTTTAAGATATGTTTAATTTTTTTTGTCTTGATTCAACCATTTTTTTTGCTTGTTTATTCATGTGAAACAACCCTGATTTAGCACATCTTTTTATGTGCAAGTCGCAAGTACTATTTTCTTCTAGTAGTAATTATTGTTTTATGTTGATATTTCAGTACGTTTCTAGTTTTCTTTGAGTTCAGTTTTTGTTTATGCTTTAGGTTAATAGGTTAAGCAGTTTTATTCCTTACGTGTAAGCTTCAGAATATTGGAAAACCCTAGGTGAGTCAAGACTGTGTCGGTTTTCTCCGTGACTGCCGTGTAATACAGAATTATTATTAATATTTCTCAGAAATGACTATCATATTGCCTTTTTGCATAAAGAGATTTTCAATTTCTTCGTCTGTCGTTAGTTCATGTCCAGTCATATAACATATCGTTATTGCATACCAAGATTTAACATTATTATGAATGGATGGTTATCCTTGTATAAGTCGTTTTCCTCAGTTTAATTGATAAATAACGTAGGACTTTCTAGATGGTGTTTTTCTTATAGTGTTATTGAAATTGTGAGGAAAAAAAAGATGTAACCACTAAGTTAATAAGTTTCGAGCAGCATCCCAATCACGATATTTTCAAAATCCACGAATTAATTCCTGTAAGTAATAAGCGACACATACTTTTCACAAGAATTTTTCCATTGCTATTCTTGCGATTGACTAAACGTAAGCGTAGTCAACCCGGGGTTACGTACGCCCATGCATACTCAATGAAGTATAGTTGACGTTTTCAAACCATTAAAACCTGAATCGAGTTGCAATGTTTTGTTCATTTCTCATTGGCGAGCGCGGTGTAAAGACATGTCTAGCGTTGACTGCTCCAAGTTTAAGGACGCGAAAATCACTTTGTAGTGTATGTGCGCGGTAACCTATAAGTAGGGTTATATTCATGAGTACGTTCTAGAGCAGTTAAGTGCTTATCACGCATAAGTTTATCTCAGTTATATGGCGATGTTCTTGTTAACTAGGACTGTTTATCATATCTATAGGCTTATTTAGTAATGTCGCGCATCATAACTTTCGTAACCGGAAACGCTGGCAAATTGGCCGAAGTGAAAGCGATACTGTCTTCGTTTGAGGTTGGTGTTGTGTTTTATAGCTTCTCTTGTTTAGATGCCGTTATCGGGACTTCCATCGGTGCAGCTGAATTTTCCGAAGCGCTGTACACCAGAGAATATTTCACTCTTCTCCGGTTTCATGGCGACAATCCCACATCTCATGGTACATCGCGCTAAAGAACGATATAATATGGACGTAGACGTTCGATATGTGGATAGATTACAAGTCAGCGGGAAAACAACGAAAGGACAACAATTAACTCATGCAATTTTGGCTGGCGGCAGACGAATTGCGGAAGTTACCGAAGCAGATGGAAGTAATTCTGATCAATCACTGCCATTCTACCAATCATTAACTCACCTTGCAAGCCCAGTGTTAAGCTCTGTGAAGAAGAATAATTATTACGAAAAAAGAGTAAAGTTTGATGTGGATTCGAACCGTGGAGTGCGTTCACGAAAATCAGCCCAGTTACGCACACAGCGGAGAATACGGTACGCCAATGCAATATCCGCATGGGATCGTGCGAAACGCCTTGAAGCAGAAAGGATATCGGATTATCGTCTATTCGAGGGAAGCATCTCTGCTATAATTAATGCTACGCCTTCAGTACCACAATCACCGAATTCACCAACCCCACCCAAATGGTCCAGTCGCAATGCTAACTTAGTGGTACCACATAAACAAACGACAATAAAGCCGGTGTGTTGTTCTCCCAAAGTGGAGCAGCCCTTATCGTTTGACAAATGGGCATCTTTTGACTTTCATGATGCAGATATTCTCGATTCGAATTCATTTCCATGGCTAACGGAACATTCAGATCAGGAAGACTCTGTTTCTCGAAATAGTTCTTTTACTACTAGCAGATTCTGCACTGATGACAATGACACCTCCAAAGTAAATCAGTTGTTAAGAGACTGGTATTCTTGATGGGTTTTCTGCTATATAAATAAGGTCGTATTTTAGATGTGGACGTTTCACATTAATTTCTCTGTCTTTCTTTTCTTTCTTTCTTTCTTTCTCTCTCTCTCTCTCTCTGTCTCGCTTCTCTTCACTGTTTTCATCCTCATTCTCGTTTGTTTTTTGACGTGATCTCCATTTCATGTATTTTGCCACACACTGTAAATCTACTTCGATGCAACGTTTAAGATACCTTGTAAATTTTGCTGTGAATTCTCCAGATGATATCCGAAAAGTTTGTCTTTTGTTGTTGACGGCGTTGAAATTGGTCATAAGGTTTGATCTTGATCTGACGTCTTGTAAAAACATTTTGTGCACAGTTTTCATTTTTGAATCAAATTGGTTTTGGTACCAGTGCTATCGAAAATCTTTGAATTTTTCAATGCGAGATATGGAATGTCTTGGTTGGGTCTTCAAGAGCCTTCTTGCTTATCCACTGCTTTGAGCACCTCATGTATATCCTTGTCGGTCGATGGTATGAACTATCGGGAACCTTCCTTACCGCAATCCCTGTAAATGACTCCAAGCTCTTTTTTTATTTATGGGTTTCATGGAGAATTGGATGATATGTAGGTACTAAACATTGCAATGTTAGAAGGTTAGAGTTATGTAAGTGTTGAAATATTTCGACACTTTATGCGAAATGGCTTAAGAACTAGAAGATAACCACAAGTATGCTGAGATATCGATAGGACTTGCAACCTCAGCTGCGGCTCGGACCGCGGTTACCCTTTCCGGGGACTCAGACCCAGTTTTTTTTTTGCCCTAACGGTGCTATCAGGCATCATCTTTCAGCGGGAGTGATCGAGGAAGCACAAGTCGGCATTGAAGCCGGTTAAGCTGGAGCTGTATGGCGGGGGAATACCGTGATTTCATCGCATTTACTCCCAATCTTTTTTAAGGTACACAGTGTCGATGTCGATGTAGATGAGTATCAAGGTGACCCTGAGTACGTCGCTGAGCGAAAAGCGAAAGAAGCGGCAGAGCACATCGATGGGCCGGTTTTGGTTTGTTCATTTTATCACTTATCACTTCCGAGTCCTTTGTTTTGGAGCGAATGTCTGTTTGATTGAAGATAACAATATCCCTAATTCTGTGTTTTTCGGACGGCTTTTTATTTGAGGCAGTAGTAAAGATTTGACGTGAGAGTAAAAGACGTGCACAATCAAAAGCCGTATTCTAAAACTATTGCTTTTACTAGTGTATACTTTAAATCCCCTAATGGACAAAAACGTTTAGGTTTGTGCAAGAGTGACCTTTGAACTGAAAGAAATCGTTAGCGCTCTTTAACACTAACACCTATATCCTCCCTTGTTGGACGTCAAATAGTTTCACCAGCTGGCAGTATATCCTGCGCTTGTCATGAGGGTGCGAAAGTTGTCACCTCGTCTTACTCGGTCGCTGTTATTTCATCCTCGACATAGGTCGGTTCAGTGAGTTAGTCTCACTTCTGCAATGGAATTTACTGATGTTAGCATCATCTTCTTTGCAACGTTTATTGTAACATTATGCTATTCTTTTAATGATATCATTGTATCGTAACACTGTACCATTAATACCACTGGCCGTCTCGTCCTACCTAAATAGAGTTGTGGTGCGTGTAGCACAGTGGTTAGAGGTGCCTTGTCATACACAAGTTATTGCTGAGATTTTGCGGCCCAGGCTCACCAAGCCTCCCATTCCTCTGGGGTCGGCATTTCAGTGCCAGACTTGTCTGGGAGTGTAGCAGTGTTGACTTCATGGTAGGCCACAATAGTTCGATGCATAGAATAGATATCCATTTATTCCTGTCTTACAATGCTTGATGAGGTCGAATGCATAGTGCAGTCCCTCAGAGATTGATTAACTTCAGAAGATTTATCGTCTTATTTGTTTTACTTACATAGCATGCCGCTCTCTAAGACATATGCTAAGAGATTCTAGAAATGGGAAGACATGTGATATACCTTGTTTTCTGTGTTTTCTTCACCACAGCCTCGATTCTGTTATAACCTTTCTGATCCACATCGTACTAGTGTGAGGCGTGGGAACTTTGTCGCCTCATCAATTTCATTTTGTTTGAGTTCAGCTGGAAATTAGCTTTTCTTCACTCGTTGTTGAAATGCAACGAGATGGTTGCCCTCTACGTCTTAATTATGCAGTAAGTTGCTCTTCTTACCCTTATTTCCACTAGCTGTGAATATGGCATCAGTGAAAATTCGAATGTCAATGACATGAGCATCATTTTCTCTAATTTCAGCTGGGATGTGAAACCGCTAACACATGATGTTATTAAGATGACGTCATCAATGAAGCGGATGTAGTCTATCTGGTAGCTGTGTGCTTTCACGTTGATAAAATCTCATTCTAATATTCTAAAATTTCATCTTCTTTATGGTTGTCATTGAATACTGGTCTAGTCGATTCTTTCTGAAGTCCAGGGAGTCCTGAGGTAGCCAAGCTAGGGCTTTCCCACGTGAATTGGTGATGATGAAGGAGTTCAACAACTGCCGTTGCTTCCCGGTCGGCGGCATCACTAATAACTGCTCTCCCACCCCTTTGTGCTCCTTACTTCTATTATGTCGTTGTAAATTTTCTGAAGTCTAGGTCGCTGTTGATCTGGAGCTGTTGTATGGCAGAGTATCTCTGTATGCCAAGTAAGAATCCTCTCCCAATACGCCCTATTTCGGCAAAGTTTGCTTTTCTCACTTGGTTGGCACTCTTATTGTTTCTCTTCTCATCGTTTTCTTTGTATCATATTGCGAACTCAGATTTGCGGTGGTATTTCCCGGCGCCTTGTACCCATCTCCGCTTGAACAGGAGCTTGGGAGTTTCGGATTACAATCATCTCTTGATGTGGCTGGCGTTTCGTCTGTTTTGCCTTATTCGGAGCCTAGAAATATTACGTAAGCTCTAAAAAAGATGAGATGGCTGGGACGCTGTCTGACTCTAAGAACACATGGCAACAATTTCGAGAACTCAACAACGAGAGTTCGGGAGATTTAGATAAATTATTAGTACCGAGGTTTATTGAAAGTCGGCCTTTCGAATCACCACTTATCCTGATATGATTGAACCGTTTAGCTTTCTTCACTGCGTCATGAGGTTATTGGATGAGCTGATAGTATTTTTTATTGATATTGTTGACAACGTTCTATTCCTAGAGGTTTAACGAAAAGAAAATTTCAAATTTATTTCATTGGAACTGCGTTTCTTGAAGTTTACGGTAGACCCTACGGCATAAGCAAGATTACTTAAATTGTGAGTTGCCATGAAAGGTGTTTAACATCGTGATAAACTCCGGCTGCTTCTCACCCTCTTTCAAACAAGTTTGTCGGTCCAATTTTTGATATTTTTGAAAGTTCTTCTGGAACACGTCATGGCTTTGAAGTTCCTAATGAAAATCTTTTCCGTTGGTGTCGCCTTCGTTGTAGTGCGATCTTTGGGTCTTGACAAAAAGTTTTAGAGGATGTTTCCGTGTATGCGGTGTAGTTCAGTCGATTTCACAGATGATGTGCATCGTACTTGATAACTGAGGTTCACAGTTTAAGGGAAAGCGTTTATCCTCCAATATTCCATATCAGGTAGAGTAGAAATTTAACCTCTCAGAAGTCTCAATTCAGAGCACGTGCTGCTTTTTTTTTATTAAAACACTATTGTTTCACTGTATTTCAGGTAGAAGACACAAGTTTATGCTTTAATGCACTTGGCGGTTTACCTGGTGTGTACATAAAGTGGTTTTTAAAAAAACTGGGACCACCTGGTTTATATCAAATGCTAGGTAGTTATATCCTTTTCTTTTCCGTGTTTTGGGTATGGCACAGATAAATTTGGTAGTATTTTTTGTCTCTGTTTATTTTTAGCTGGATTTGATGACAAGTCCGCGTATGCACAGTGCATTTTTGCATTCACTGAAGGTAAAGGACAGCCGGTGCATATTTTTAAAGGTGATTTTTTTGTCTCGTAGAGATATTTTTCAAATTTACTTTTCACTTTGCATTTTTCAGAAAAAAAAACTGAAAATGTTATAATTTTAGGGCAATGTGTCGGTCATATAGTGCCTCCCCGCGGAACCAATGACTTTGGTTGGGATCCATGTTTCCAGGTAGTCTCTTGGATTTATTTATTCATTTATTTATTTGTTTATTTATTCCTTCAGTTATACGTTGGACCACTACAGTGGTTCTCTCTTAAGAGGATCACAAATTTTGAAGCTGCTGTTGCCTAGGTGACTTGCTTAGCACATGGAATCGGACGCATAGTTTTGTACTGCCCCGTCACCTAATTTGCGCTTAATTTCCCTCAACACATGCTGTGTTTCGAAATCAGCTCGTCGATCCCTACAAATGGGTGGAAATATCACGTCGGATTCCGAGTATTAGCCGAGCATTACTAACAGTTCTCTGTCGATCACTGTATGTTATCATTTCAGCCACAAGGATTTCTCGAAACATTTGCCGAGATGAGTAAAGAAACTAAGAACAGAATAAGTCACAGAGCAAAGGCTTTAGAACTCGTCAAGAAGTTTCTTGAAGATAGGAATTGATGGTGAAATATTTTACATGTCGTTGATATATTTTCATGTTTATGCAGAAGAACCTACTATGTTGTCGTGTTGTTCTTTAATAAAGTTCGTTATTTGTTGTTATAAGTCATTTCTTGTGTCGACTTCACACATCAATCTATCAGATCCGAATAGTGAAACTGTAGTAAGCAAAATAATTCCAGTACGTCCTTCATGTATGCTCAAGTTACGCAATTGGCTTAGTAGAATACTATTTTCAAAGATGAAAGTGATTCGTAGGGATCCGGTGGGTTTATTTTAGCAAGTTATTTGCCCGAGTCAGATTGCATGGCCATAGGTTTTAAATTGAGCATAGCATAGGTGTCAACACCTCAATCGGAAGCTGTTTAGGTTTTATTCGTTGTCGGCTGTACAGGTACTGGTAAAAGTGAGCTAGGTGTGGCTATAGCAAAAAAGTACGGAGGAGAAGTGATCAGTGCTGATTCAATGCAGATTTATAAAGGTGGGAGGATCTGATAATTCTCGAGAATTTTATCCCAGTTCGACTACGGCCTAGTTCATCTCGATCATCTGGAAGTGTTTGTTGGAGCTTCGAGGTTCTTACCAGTCGTTTTTTTGGGGTGGATTTTCATTTGTTTTTACTTACCTCCTCTGTAGACAGTCATTTTCACTGTTTCCACAGTTAGCTTAGTTCTTTTGCTTGAAAGTTTTTTGTATGCCACTGATTGCTTTTAATTCACTGGACGTAAGTGTCGATTTGGGATGAGGAATAGCTTATAGAACCAAGTGTTGGATAAATCAGTGATTTACTCATTAAAAAGAGTTTCTTTACTTATTTGCTGTTATAAGGATGTTAACGGAGTTGGTTTTACACTTGGAAATAACATGTATGCACTAAATTGTCTTTTCACTGGATTACCCAAAAAAAGCCAACTGGTCGTTGTAATATCCAAGTGCAGTAAGCGTTTTCAGGACTTGACATTGCCACAAACAAGATAACCGAGGATGAATCAGAAGGAATACCTCACCATTTGATGAGTTTTGTTGACGCCACTAACTCTAAATACAATATTCATGAGTTTCGTGAACAAGCACTTAACATTATAGAGGTAAGTCTGGGAATTGTGATTTATTGGATACAGACTGGTGCCATATTACTCAATAACTGTGCACTTCTACATTTTGTATTAGCCTTCAACTTCAAATACGTTTATGAAACCTTATAAATTGAAAGAAGTGCAGTAGAATTCCAGGCTTCTAGAGCGCACGGGTCACTTATAGGTATTTTTGTCGTTTGCGGTTGTTTAATTTCTGCTTTTTAACACTTTGGCAAAAAGTTGACCATGTATGGCTGACGCTGTAGCAGACAAATTGGCCTTATCGAGTCATGTACGGCTCATTTCTTTCTGGCCGTTTATTTTACCATATGAAGAGGCGTGTGTGGCGCAGTTGTCGAAGGCTCAGTGCAATACACATGGGATCGATCCCCACAGCGATGGCTCACCAACCTTGCCATCCCTCAAGGAGACTTGTCTTGGAGATAGCAGCACTGAATCGATACATCGGTAGGCCACCGCGGATCAGTTTAAAGGCAAGATGTGTATTCAGTCGCCTCCAACGATATTTAATGAGGCTGGATGCATGGCGCATCCCTCAGGGATAGATCAAAGCCGAGAGCTTAATCCTTTGATTAATGGAGCTTTCTGCTGCAAGTTTTCTGGATCTTCGATAGCTTATCTAATACAGGAGTTAGAAATAGACAAAGAACCGAAAATTCATCGACTTATTAGTTTACCGTTACTTCAATTTCAATCCCTGTGATGAATATGGGTCATTGCGTGAAATGGGCGGGTGTAAAAAATATAAGCGTACACGCAACGTAAGCTAAAAATTTTTTTTTACGAAAGTGCGGTTTGGCAGCGGAATATTGTAACATTGTAACGTACAGCAAATAGAAGCATATGCTATGTATGCCCCTAGAGCGATAGAGAAAAGTCTCTTCCATTACTTTGTCATGCTGTCAATCCCTCATGCGCTCTGGTTACCGAAAAATTATTGTCTGCCGTCGAAAATCCGGTAATTACATAACGACATGAAATTGAATGTTGCTCCATGCGTTGGCTGCAGAGCATGAGGCGTATGCCCTAGTGTGGTAAAGAAAGGTGTTTGAAAACGTTTCGGTAGGTTAGTGAGAGATCTGTTGAGTATGCCCATTATGGACAAAGTATGGGCGAAGTTTCGTACCGTATTCCTCAACCATTGGTTTTGCAGCGTATTGTGGAGACGAAAAAGAATTAGTGCTCTTAATTCATAAATGACAATCACAGTAGTTGTCGTTTTTGAGGATTTTTACTACTGCCCGATACTTTACTTCCCTCGAATAGTTTCAGCACGATTAAAGCCATAGTGCATGTTTGTATATACCGAGGATGAAAAATTCTGCACAACACTTTCTAATGTAAATTTCATTTCGAAGAGTATTTCGGTGTTTCTCCGTTGTCCATCGTTGCTCGGACTGTCAGCGGTTGTCAGAATCCATTTTTCGTCATGTATCATATGTAGAGGTGCATCTAGTGCAGTGGTTAGAAATCCCTTGCAATACACATGGGTTCAAACTCGCGTCTCAGGCTCACCAAGCCTTCCATTCCTCCGAAGTCGGCATACTGGCACCAGACTTGTCTGGGAAATTAGCACAACTATGGATACATCCGTAGGTCACCGCGAGTCATTGTTGGGACGTAAACGGATTAATTCACCTCTAGCAGTGTTTGTTGAAGTTAAATGCATGGCGCATCCCTCAGGTATTGGTCAACGCCGAGAGCTTTGTTCTTTTTATAATACATGATGAAGAAAAGCTGTTTTTTTGCACACCAGAGTAGCAGAAGAGTTCTTTAAACAACGTTCGTCCAGTTTACGAAGAGTTCATTTGTGTTCTCTTTCAATGACCTTAATTTCGCTTGGCTCCACAATCTTTGCAATCGTTGCGCATAGGTCTGCTTTGAAATAGGCGACTTTCATTGGTTATCGTCTGGGCAGTGGATCTTCCTCCACCTTCTCCATTTTTAGGTGTTATTGGTGAATTTTAGAACTAGACGTTGCGCCGTGAAATTTTAAACAGTTCCATTGCCAAGTGCAAACTTTGTATCATGAGCGGTGCCGCAATTTTAATTCCGTACTTGAATTTATGCGAAAAATTACTTGAATTGAGTCGCCCCGTTCTTCATTCTTGCACATGAAATTGAACGAGATTCAGCATAGAAGCAAGAATTTTATCGTAGAGATAAAGAGAGTAAAGAATAATGTGCTGAGGATAGGGGTATTCATAAGAGATGCGCCATGCATTCACGTCCATTACGTATCGTAGAGATGAATGAATGCGCTACTGGCATTCTACAACATCCATAAAGAAGACGAAATCCGCAAGCAGCAGCCGAAACAACACGCGAAATGCTCGAA
This sequence comes from Angiostrongylus costaricensis, assembly GCA_900624975.1. NCBI lineage: Eukaryota > Metazoa > Nematoda > Chromadorea > Rhabditida > Metastrongylidae > Angiostrongylus > Angiostrongylus costaricensis. Next base: position 82,429 of record UYYA01004272.1, read on the forward strand.
TACCTTTGTGGACGATGAATACCTGGAAAAAAGAATTGAATGCAAGGAGTGCTGAGATCCGCACAGCAGTTATGATGACGGATCATATAAAAAATATCTATATTTATCTTTATCACATGAACGATTTGGGCTTCAATGGGCGTCGCTTGCGAGAGCGACACGAGGAAAGGAACGCCACCTTTTTCGTGTGAGGTCTGTAATTTTATTCTCTTTTTGTTGGAGGTTATTCACGGTCATCCCTCTGTTGTAGGAGAACGCATGAATTTTTGATGTTTTCTTAATAGTAGTATATCGTATTTGCTGGAAGCAAGCCGGAACCGACTCCCATTTATTTTTCAGTCGTTACATTGAAGGACTTTGAACGACACTAGCACACCCACCGCACTAATTCATCTGCACGTAGATGAGCGCAGGTGAAAGTATATGTTGAATAAGAGTCAATCAAGCGTTTATGAGTTCAAATTTCAACACATACGGGACCGCTGCTTATTTCGTGGGTGCTCAAAAAAACGGTGAATTCGTCTGCAATTTAAATATGACAGTGCTAGTTTTTTCGACAATAAACGGTAAATTTTCGATGGCTGGTTGACTTATGGAGTTAAAAACATAACAAAGCTATAAAGAATGATTTACTTTGTCCATCTGGGAGTTACTAAAGTATCGCGAGAGTACAAAAGACCGCTCTGTCTCACTTTCATCGATTTAAAGCCTTAGAGACAGAAGCAGTAATGAAAGTCCTTGATAGTCAAGGGGTCCCTACTCAGTACATAAAGATTCTTCTTGAGCTGTATAAAAATTTCACAACGAAAATTCTTCAACGATATTAACATAGACATCACAAGAGAGGTTAGGCATGGCGATACCATTTCGCCAAAATTATTTACCTCCACCCTTGAGAACATCATGCGAACTTGGAATGGGATAATGTTGGAGTGAAAATCAATAGTCGGCAATTACACAATCTTCGCTTTGCTGATGACGTCGTCCTTATAACACTAAACATATCCGAGCGGAACGAATGCTTGCCTACTTTGATAAAGCTTGTGGAAGGATTGGTCTTCGACTAAATCTCACAAAAACGATGTTCATGAGGAACGGACTGGTTTTGTATGCCCCATTCACGCTCAATGGAACGAATATCTCTGAATTCTCCAGCTATGTCTATCTAGGTCGGGAAATCAATATGATGAACAACCTAGCTCCAAAGTTGGGCAGAAGGAAACAAGCGGCTCGGGGAGCTTTCAAGAGCATTGAGGATGTAGTGAAGAAAACAAAGAACACTCGACTCCGTACTCACCTTTTCGACCCAATGGTACTTACTGCGTTAACGTATGTGTCAGAAACCTAGTCGCTGCGTGAACTGGATGAAAAACCACTCCGCGTTATTGAACGCGCAATCGAAAGGACGATGCTAGAAGTATCCCGTGTCACGTAAGTAAAGGAAGGGATCCGAAGCTCCAACCTGCGCCAATGATCAAAAGTCAAGGATGCTGTTCTATACGCCAAACAGTTGAAGATAAGGTGGACTGAACACGTAATGCGTATGAATTACAACCGATCGACAAGAGCCGTTAGTGATTGGATTCCTCAGGTTGTCAAGCGTACTGCAGGAAGACCACCGACGCGATGGTCAGGGTTCTTTACGAAAAGCCTAGAAGAAAGATATGATGCTCAACGAGTCCTTAGAACGATCTGAACCCACTGGGCGACTCTTGCATGCGACAGGGGAAAGTGGAAGATTTACTGGCGCTCCCTCGGGTCACTCGACGATCACCCGGACTACAGGTGATACAGATGTGATCTGGATGTATCATGTTCCTGCTGTATGCTAAGTGTTTTTCTATAGGTCACCATTCTAACACAATATTGACAGATTTGCAATTCTTTTGCTAAATTGAATGAATTGCGTTATTTGTTATATCTACTGCGACATGCGGTATTGCGATATGCTACCGCATAGGAAATCCGTGTCTCATCGTAACTGGAAATGAAAGCATGAATTACTGGCTAACATATTTGAAATGGTCTTCATAATGAGTAGTGCGAGTTTTCTAATAAAGCCCGATTATTTTCAGTAGCTAGGGGACTTATAAAGTTGATAATTTGACAAAACTGTAGAGGAAACTTTGCGATACCATTTTGCAAGGAGTTCAAAAATTTAAAAATAGTTCGGCGCTATTACTTCTTTATTCGTTATTTTACTTCTTTATTTACGTACGAGCTGACGTTTCGGCGGATTTCGCCTTCCTCAGAGCCTGGAAAGGTCATGTTGACAGCAATCTATTCGGCCAAATGGCTCCATAACCAAACAGAGAAAACGCTAAACCAAGATTTCAATCACATTTAGCATAGCTCTGCACACTCACCGCTTTCTATGTCTTCCACTGAGTATATCGCGTGAAGACCGACCGCACAGAATTCACATGGAAGCGTAATGTGCCCCTCCCATCAGAATAACAGGTTTATATATTGCCCTATATCACGTATGATATTGAGGCATTCTTCCCTGCGGTTCATTTTCGTATTTCTGGAATTAATCCAGAACACCTCGAGAGTTTCGCGCGCTTGTGTTCTTGATTCCTGTGCGAGGATCGTAACACCCACTTCAAAATCTTCAAAAAACATACTTCAAAGCCCTTCCTGTTATGTCTCTGGGTCCTATGCGTGCCTAATTGGATATTTGGTTCATGTTTGTCGGCTAGGTGTTTTTTTATGCGTACACAGAGGGGTCTGCCCGTTTCACCAATGTATTCGTCTCCGCACGCTTTACAGGAGGTCAGGTAAACTATACTCCAGCTCATGCAATCACCATTTTTACTATTGGGGCAAATTATGCAATTTTGCGTTGCACATAGGCGGTCATATAGGCGGTTACGAACTAGCTGGCGTCTTAGATTACTCGGTTGTATTTCGTTTATCGTTACCGAATTCTCTAGACTGGTCCTTCTTAAACAGCGTTTTATAGTTGCACTTACTTCATTTGAAATGAAGGGCAGTATAAAAGGGACCTTATTGTCGCTAGAGTTATCGTTTTCGTAGCCATTAAAAATGGCTATTTGCCGCGCCAAGTTCCGGGACTCCTCGCTCTGCTCTCTTTCCATGCACACGTTGGTTGCTGTTCGAAACATCTTTCTTACAAGCGCTCTTTTCGTGTGAGAGGGGTGAGAAGAGAGGTAATGTACCAAGATGTTTTTACTACTTGGTTTTCGGTACCACTTTGTAATGTAGCCATTTTCTGACAGGTGAATTTGGACGTTCAGGAATGGAAGCCATTTTTCTTTCGGTTTCTTTCGGGTGAACTTGATATACTCTGACTGTGGATTTAACAACTCGAAACATTTGTCCATTTTCTCTAGTGTTGAGCAATGGAGAAAACAGTGATCTATATATGCACAGTAGAGTAGCGGCGCGAGATCGATCACCGGTGCTTCCATCTTAGACATAAACGCAGTCCCAAGACTTGGTGCCAGTCGTTGTCCCATTGCCAACCCTCTTATTTGAGCGTAGTACTTTCCGGACCATTTGAAGATTAAGCAACTCAAGCATTCTTTTAAGTGTGCCATCAACTGCTCTATCTTCAAGCCATAAATGTTTATTGCTTCTTCGTGTTGTATAAGGAGTTCACGGATGGCTTGCATAGGTGAGTCATCGACACGTTTGTATGGAGGGCAGTGACGTCGAAGGACTCCATCACGTACGCGCTGTTGGGTCGCTCGTTACGTAGACGATCCAGGAACATTTGGGTGTTCGTTAGATTGGCTGGAATCTACTTCAACAACTGGGTAGGTGTTAGGGTTATTAACCACTTTATTCCATCCGTTGACCCATCCACGCATCTAATGATAGGTCTAACCTTAAATAAAGATGGATCAGTAGACACGAGATCATCGCTGGATACTAACTTGTGGGTTTTTATAAGCAAGTACAAGACGGGACATGTTGTTAAGTTAATTTTTAATTGAGAGATAACCGATGGTTTTAAACGAGCAGCCCTTGCCATTTTGACCCATTCGTGGTTCAATTTTCGGTATTTACTTTTAAACTCCTTTTCTGATGATGGGCGATAAAGCGAAGCATCTTCAAGATGCTTTTTCGTTATCTCAACATCTAACTGATGGGGAATTACGACAAACTCCACCCTTATCACTGACGGATATTCTTATGTTTTTCAACCTTATCAGCTCTTTTACCTCTCGCATACCACGTTTTTGGACTTCAGTGAGGCTTGAGCTGTATCTTGAGGTGTTTGACCGAATAGATTGCTGTCAACTTGACCTTTCCAGGCTCTGAGAAGGCGAAATCCGCCGAAATGTCAGCTCGTACGTAAATAAGGAAGTAAAATAGCACCTCATGTTTGCTGAACAGAAGTAGAAAGACAATCTTATTCCTTTTATTTACTGCCTTTTTCTTTTTAATGGCAGGGTATGTTGCAAAATATAACTCGTATATAATGCTGAGATATTTGCAAAACTGCGGACCGCAGGTGTATGCGGTGGGGAACGAACGCGCTATTGTCCTTACCGGGGTGTAGCGCACTTCACCACCACACCATCCGGGTCCTTGGTTTTGCCTGTCTCTCAGCTAGTTCTATACGAGTTATATTTCGCAACATACCTTACCATTAAAAAGAAAATGGCAGTAAATAGAAGGGTTAAGATTGTGATTATAACTAAGCCTCAGCTTAACTGGGTTCAATGCCGATTTGGGCTCCCCAGATCAATCCCGTTGACGGGTGATTGCTGATGGCAAAAGATCAATAGAACTAGCTGAGAAACAGGCAAAACGAAGGACCCGGATGGTGTGGTGGTGAAGTGCGCTACTCCCCGGTAAGGACAATAACGCGTTCGTTCCCCACCGCATACACCTGCGGTCCGGAGTTTTACAAATATCTCAGCATTATATACGAGAAGTAGAAAGAATTATTCAATCAGTGCCGAGGTTAATAGAAAGTCGGGCGTGGGACTTGCTACAAGATGTGCCAATAAATCTGTTAGTTCGGAACGGAGGGAAGGACTTTGATATTACATCTCTATACGTTTTTCCAGGAAATTCGATGTCGCGGACGTATTCCTGTTGTTGTTGGAGGCACAGCGTACTATGTGGAAAGCCTTCTATTTGAGGACAATATCATTAAGACTCCAGGTCAGGGTGGCTATTCACAGTTCGAACTTAGGCGCAATGCTTTTTCCAAATTTCTAAAGCGGAAATTACTTTCGTGAGCATAAACATCTTTTTTCCTCGTAGCAGTATTCGGTATGCATTCTTTAGGTTCATTGAGTGATTCTGATTGTGAATACAATCTCGATAGCCTGTCTAACGCGGATCTACATGACCGATTAATGAAGGTGTGAGTTGAAGAAGTATTGTAAGAAATTACGCTACGGCCTATTGCCAAGAAATTAATAGGCGATTTGAAATTTTTTGAGTTCCGCAGACTAATGCATACTGGATGAAATAGCCACATCCTTAGATAGATGCTGAGTCTGCTCGTCTTATTCATCCAAACAACCGGTCACGAGTTCTGCGCGCTATTGAAATATATTGTTTAACTGGTAATGAGCTTTTTTACATTCTACTTTGAAATTTTCGTATTAGAACTTTCGATAATTTGGAAGCTGTGATGTTAGAAAGTGCAGGGAAATATATTGAGGAATCATCCAGCTTTTTCGCTATTTAGAACGTTATTTCATTAGTTTTTAGGAAAAAGAAAGAGCGAGTATTTATGTGAGCAGAAACAATCCAGTGGTAAATGCGATTTAGGAGGTCGCCTACGATTTCCGGAATCGTTGGTTGGTTTATTTACTTCATGAGTTTATCACATAAAAGATGTTGTTATATATTTGAATACTGAGAATGTTGAAGAATCTCGGAAATGAAGTGCTGTCGAAAGCATTCTGAAGAGTGTAGAAAGGAGAATTGACGAAATTTGCAGATCTAGGTATTAAGAGGGTGGAAAATTGAGCTTGCCTTTTTATATAAAACATTTTCGGGAGACCTTTCGTTATTGTCTCATTCAAATTGTTCAGGTGCTTTCTTTGGATGCTTCTAAAGAGGTTCTAATTGAACGTTTGAATGAACGGGTAGAAAAGATGAAAGAAAAAGGATTAAGAAAGGAACTAGAAGACTACTATGACAAGGTTGCGAGCACGTTTGTGTTTACCTTCTTAAGAAAATCAATCGTTATAAGTTCAAGTCATTTCAGAATAGAGAAAAACTCATCAACAGAGATCACTTCGGCGTATTGCAATGTATCGGACTTAAGGAGTTCATCCCATACTTGGAATTATCGGCCGGTGACAGATCGTCTCCAAGAGGCGATAATTTATTCCAGAAAGGGTGAGTTTGGCAGTGTAAATATGCAGCTGTTCGAATATATAAATGCTAGTAGGTGCTCTTGAACTTGTCATTTCTTCGACAGTTAACTAATACACGGCGGAACATGTGTAGTATGAGGATTTTCTGTATTATAGGAGTTCATGCCTCGACTAAGAATCTCCTAGACTTTGATTATCCCATTGTGTATACATGAATACATATATATATATATATATATATATGTATGTATATACATGAGTACGTATATAAAGGTACGTGTAGCACTGTGGTTGGAGACGCACTGCAGTACACATGCGATCGATCCTATGTCTAGTCATACCAAGCGTTTCATCACTTCAGAGTAAGCAAATTGGCACCAGGCTTGTCTGGGAGGATAACAGCACTGATTCGGTACATTGTCAGGGCAGGCGAGTAACTCATATTCATTAAATGGTGGGCCCAATCCACTCAGGCGCTGGCTCAACCTCGCCTCGGGCAGACCAAGTTTCTCATCCTTCTGGGTTCGGGGGATTGGTACCAGACTAGTCTCGGACAAGCTGATGTCCTCCAGTCCACGCGGAAATGCGCGGGCAGTGCTATCTGAGGATTCCAGAGAGAATCAAATTGACCAGATTCAGCGAGATTTGCATTACCTCAATTAACAACCAGAGCCACACGGAAAAAAAGGTCGAGGAATGTTGTGGATGATGGATGTGAGAAAACGAGTCGAATGCAAGAAGTGCTGGATTATGAATTCGTCGTTTTTTCTCTCAGCAATCGCGAGGTTGTTAAACAGCATACGTTTACTTTCATACAATAATGCACGCAATCGTAGCTGACGTTTCGGCAAAATCGCCTTCTTCAGAGCCGCTTTTTTCACCTGTCTTCCACCTAGGAAAAACAGCCGCTCAGAGTCGCATATGGTTGACGACTCGGTTTTGTAGTTGTGTTGTGTGTGTTATTGTATGGAAGTAAACGTATGCTGTCTAACAACCTCGTGATTGCTGAGAGAGAAAACGACGATTTCATAATCCAATGCCGGGATTAATAGAAAGTCGATCCTGGATACTATTACAAGTGCTGGAATTCGCACTGTGTGATATGTCAGTTAGGGCCATCTAGTAAGGTAAGGTAAAGGTATATAAATAACTATAAAGTCAAAGGAAAAAAGTGAAATATGTACAACAGATGATGGGTGCGTGTGGTGCAGTGGTTGGAAGCGCCCTGCAACGCACTTGGAATCGATCCCTGCGCCCATGGTCAACAAGCCTTCTATCCCTGTGTTGTCGGAGAATTGGTACCAAATTTATCTGAGAGGATACGAGCACTGGCTCGATACATCGGTAGGCGAGTCATTGTAAAGGCCAAATATTCATTTAATCGCCTTTAACGATGGTCAATGAAGTTTAATGCATAGCTCATCCCTCAGGGATTGATCAGCGCCGAGAGCATTATCTTTTATTCTTTATGTGCAACAGATAAAAGAAAAGGACATTAGTGTAGCCTCCAAAATAACAGACAATCCTGATTTGATTGTGGTGCACATCAATCAGCTGTACTCTATTGTGTAGGATTGAAAATCACTATAAGGGTATATTTCTATAGGTGCGATGATGTTAAAGTTCACACAAGGCAGTACGCTCGAAGACAACGTAATTGGGTAAACTCGCGGTTTTTCAGGCGTCAAGAAACTAGGGAGGTAGGGTATATAACGAATAGATTATTGACTTTTCGCTTAGAAAGATAAAACACTAAGGAAAAACGTATTTGAAGGATGTATGTATAGGTACCATCGTTAACAAAGTTAGATACTTCTGATAAGGACACATTTCTTGCCAGTGGTATGAGGATAGTCGACAAATGGATGAGTGGCCATGACTTTAAAGACAAAGTTGGTTTTTTCGCTTTGTTTTCTCGTGGTAGCTCTTATTTTGAGTCATATGTAGTGCAGAGGTTAATTGTTCCTTATATCGTTTGTTTGGTCCAAATTTGTTCGACACCGTGCGCTTGACAAGCCAAACCGTCCATCGTTGTGGTGTCGATGAGACTTTTCTGGGTGGATAAAAAGCACTGACTGGTACATTATCAGACCATATAAGTTATTGTATTTTCATTTTATTTGTTTTAATACCACCCATCATCACACCCAGTGTACGTATTCCAGCAGTTCTTTTAACTGATTCATTTTCTCGCACCCATAATCCACGAAATTCTCCAAGTTCGGCTGCTGTTGAAGATTGCCATCTGTCTTATGAATGTCCTTGAATGCTTGTCGAATCGACTCTCCCTCGAGACCTAGGATATCTGTGCAAGAGCGTTTCTTCGTGAATAGCATGGAGTGAACTGTTCGAAGAACGTCCTACCGAGCTTCTAATCCCAGAGGATTCGGAGGTTGGTGGGCCTTGGGCGAGGTAGAACCAGTACTGCTTTTAATGATCGCCATCTCTACCACTACGCTACTTGCAACATTAGGTTGTAGTATTCTTGGTGGACTCGAATGCATGGAGCACATCTGAGGATTTGATCAACGCCGAAAGCCTGATCACATTTTAGTTGTTTATTTTCTTATTTTGAGACATGTTTAGCTATGTAAGATGAATAGGTGGAAATAAGCGACTAGCAATTGTGGTAGTAGATTTTGCCCTTGCTTTTGATCTAATAGCAGGCTTTTTCTTTCCTATTGAGTAATATCTATTCCACTATGGAAAACTCGATTCTAAAGAGACTACAGGAGGAAGTTCAAGGCTTCAACTAAACTCGAAAACACCATCTATTGCATATTCCGTTCCGAATTCTCTAGTGCCAGTTTTCGACAAAAGGCTTACCGAAACTACGGGAACCAGCTTGGAGTTATGCGTCTTGTTAATACTTCGGAAGACGTCACCAAAATTTCACGTAAAGTTCTGCATAGGTTGGAAATTTATCGAGGATTTAGATGCATAGCAGAACATTGACAAAACCATTGTAAACCGACTTTCATTCAGCCTCGGTATGAATGACCAATGTGCCTTGTTTCATTGACAAGCTAACCCGAAGTTGTTACCACACATTTATTCGGCTAACTTTTGGACGTCTTACTCTTCATCAGAGCCGATGATCCAAGTCGTTGGTCCTCAGGTGTGGACTTCTACATCAACACCTAGGAATTTTCCTATCCTCCCAAGATGGTTATTGAACCATTGAGTGACCGTGTAGATTCCTTTGTCTGTTCGTAAATATTGTGATTTCAGTCAATGGATAGCGCTGAAAATAGTGAGGACGCCAATGTGATACGTCATTGTGAAGTGTGTGATATTGTAGTGGCAGGAACGAGAAACTGGTGAGTTTTAACAAAACTCTAGCTCTCCGTTATAGACATGTTGTATCCAGTTTCATCTCTAATTAAACTTCATTTTGATTTGCAAAATGGATGCTATCGTTCCTTAAAGCGTTCCTTTCGTTTCCTTCTTTCGTTTCTTTTCTAAAGGTACCTACGAACATAGTATAACTCCCATCTAATTTTAAGTCTTATAAAATATAATGAGCAGCTAATTTCTCTGAACATCAAGTCACTAGCAGTTACTTAATGCAATATTAGATAAAAAAAATCAACTGGCCTCAAACGCAGTTGTATTGTTTATTATTAATCATGGGAATTATACGAATGACAAATTCTACGAATCGATTCGCGTTTTGTCTAACAATGCACATTTCTTTAAATGGCTTATTTTGATGAGCTGAATGGTGACAAATTTTTCGAAGGCGTTTTTCTCGGCTAGGTTGTTGAACATTTCGCCTTGTATGTTGTTGTCATTCATGCTGGAATGGAAGTGGCAATGTGTTTGTGAGAGGTACGATGAGTTCGATGAACGACTCGGGATTTTATATCACTACCTCGTCCAACATCTTCAGTGATCAATACGTGCTTCAGCATTGTAGCATTGAAGAGTGAATATTTTGATAATTTTGGTCGCAACAGTTGCACTTCTTTATATATTCTGGATTTTAAGGTGTGCTGCGGTCATTTTGACGGTATTTAGAAAGTTTCGGTATACTAGCCTGTCTGTGAACATGATAGGTTGATCATCGTCACCTTGTTATGGTAGCGGTGCGATTTTTGCAATATATTTTTAACGTACCTTCCAACTTTCCGGATGTTTCTTTTTTGTTGAATAACGATCGATTGTTAAATGGTCAACGTTGAATTCTTTTCCAGCTATTCTGGTAGTTTTTAGAGGGCCGACTTGTCGATTATCGCCCATAGAGGGCTGCGCTCAACTAGAGCTGATTAGCTCCGTTAACCCTGCTTATCATAAAGGCTTGTTTCTGCCGTACATAATTTTTCGAAACATCTCACTCTGTGTTCGGAAGCGATCCTCTGAGGCGATGCTTCAATGAGATTACGGGTTTTTTTTCACGGAAGTGCATCAATGCTTGAGCCGAAAGTGTTTGTACATTAAGTGCTAGAAAGTGTTAAAATTCAAATAGTTACATAACTAATATTTTTGAAAATGGAATAAAGCAAGTGGTTGTAATTATTCAGTATCTATTATGTCAAGTCAAGCTATTATACCATTAAGTGTTACCAAATGTATTTGTAAAATTCATAGCGATAAATTCCACGATTGTTTCAGGAAGGCATCCATTATTCTTATTAAGGTATTTAGTATTTATCCAGGTTACAGTAAACTTGCGTGAGATTGATAGAAAACCACTTGTAACACTGATTCCGCATATTGATGTTTCAGGAATAATCATCTTTGTGGTAAGCGGCACAAGAATGCATTAAGAGCATCGAAATTTGGTCAAGATAGAGCTGGATGCCCAAGAACCAGTAATAAGAATGTTTCTATTAATACTATGGAAAATTCTGTCAGCAGTCAGACGGCGTGTGAAAATTGTGATAAGTCAATAGTATAGTAGTGGACGATTTGTAAAGAATGCGAATAGTCACAGTTATTGACTATAGCTGATCAATGCAAATATGTCCATTTATTAAAGACAGGCGAAACGGAGGACCCGCATATTGTAGTGGTGAACGCGTTAGCCCTCGGGAAGGGTAATAGCGCGTTCGTTCACCACCGCAGACACCTGCGGTCTGGACTTTTGCAAATATCTCAACATCGTTGTGATTGTCCATTTGTTATTCGTTGGGTTTTTATGGAATTTAGCTCCACCGTACCCCATCGGAACAAAGTTGCGCCTCTTATCGGCAATCTGTTCTATACTGGTGAACCATTTGTTTTTGTTGTCGTTGCTTCCTTTTTTTTAGTATAATTCACTTTTTCCGCTAAAACATTGCGCTAAATTGTCAGATTATGGCCAAGACTATAAACTTCATTCTTAATTTCGAATAAAGCCGACTTCTATTAAACCTCGACATTGTTTTGCTACATTTGTGATGAACTGGTATAAAATTTTCTGAACAAAGTTTAGTTCACATTGACTGGAATTCAGAGTTCCCAGAATTTTAGGGAAACATCAAAGTCCTCCTTAGCGCTGTAAGGTTTCTAATCTGTAACGAAAAGCCTTAATCTACCTTTAATAAATAGGCGACCACTACTGATTTGACCGATGTTGCAAAAACAGCAAAATTCGCTCCCAACTTTTAAACGACAATACCGATTTTTTCGACAACAAACGGAACATTTTCGATAGTAGAGGTCTTATTGGATTGAGAATTTTACAAAGTTACAGAAGTGGAAGTGGGAATGGGAGCATGTAACGTAGTGTTTAGAGAGAGCTGTTTGCAATACACACGTGGTAGTTGGCTCGATTCAACGCCTAAAGTACACCGAGCCTTCCATCCCTCCGGGGTCAGCAAATTTGGACCAGGCACACTTGGGAGAATAGAAGTAGACACTTGACACATTGTTAGTAGTCCACTGCAAGTCGATGTACAGACCAAATATGGTTGCATTCGGTCACCTCTGACGGTGCTTAACGAAATCGGATGTGTGGCGCATCCCCCGGAAATTGAACAACGCCGAATGCTTTGTCATTTTTATACGTTTATAGAGAATCGCGCGAAAAAAGGTGGCAGAGTATTTCATAAGAATTCCTATGGAAACATATCGTATTGATGTGTGTTATTTGGGATCTATCACGGATTTAACAACAGCAAACTAGACTCAATATATCACGACGTGGAACAAGAATTGATTTCTCAGGTGGTCATGAAAGTCACTTCTATTTCAAAATCTATGTCGCGCCTTTTGTCGTATTAGCTTCTGATGGAGTGTTTTGTTCCGACTCCGGAGGGTGAGAAACCTGGACAGCCGGGGGGCATGGCTCGACTAAACAGCATCTTCCTCATGATAATTGTCATCGCTACCACTACGCCAGCCACACCTTCTCGACATACAAAATGCTCTAAATAAAGGACGAAGGACGAGAATTTGCTATACTGACCTTCTTTGAGCTTTGGCAGAAATAATATCGTATTCGTTAGCCGAATAAATTATTTTTCCAACCACTTTTTAGTCCAAAAATCGATGAAGGTAAGGGATAAAGCACGTAGCATCGTTAGGGGTGATTGGATACATATGCTTGGTGCGATTGGTTGCGGCTGCCGATCAATGTAACAAGCCAGTGCTACTATTTTCTCAGCACTGTCTGGTACCCATTTGTCGACCACGGAGCGATGGAAGTCTTGGTGAGCCGTCGTCGTAGGATCGAGCCAACGGCCAACGTAGGTACTGTCTATTTGCAGACAGTGATTAATCTAGCAACTGTTCGCATAACACAAGAAGAATGGGATTCACATGCAGATGAGTTACAATATCCGAGTAGGTCGTCTTTGTGGAGACTCCTGTGCATTATTCATTCAACTCGGATTTTCCAGTTTTTTGAAGTTCACAGCAACGAGCTCGTGTGTTGTCACCGTAGGTTGTAACAAGCGTCCGTGCATCGGAAAAAAACTTTGAGACCTTAAGACGAATCTACTGCTAAGACCTTGTTGATTTCTGTTGCTGGCTTACTCATGAGAGATTCACCTTTCACCTGTAGTCCTGTTGATCGTCGAGTAACTCGACTGGGCGCCAATAAATCTTTCATTTTTTCTTGCCGCGTGTAAGAGCAGCCCAGTAGGTTCTGCTCGCTCTAGGGACTCGTCAAGCATGACGCCTTTCTTCTAGACTTTCCGTGAAGAACTCTGACCATCGCCTCGGTTGTCTTCCTGCAGTGCGTTTAACACCTCAAGGAATCCAGTCACTAACGGCTCTTGTCCATCGGTTGTCATTCATACGCATTACGTGTCCTGCCCACCTTATCTTCGACTATTTGGCGCACGGAACGGCATTCTTGATTTTTTATCGTTGACGCACGTCGGAGCTTCGGAGCCCTTCCCTTAATTGGATGACACGGGATACTCCTAACATTGTCCTTTCGAGTGCGCGTTCAATAACGCTGAGTGGTTTTTCATCCTGTTTACGCAGCGACCAGGTTTCTGAGCATACGTTAACGCTGGAAGTACCTCTAAGTCGAAAAGGTGGGCATGGAGTCGGATGTTCTTTTTTCTCTTCACTACATCCTCGATGCTCTTGAAAGCTCTCCAGGCCACTCGTTCTCTTCTGCTCTGGAGCTAGGTCGTGCATCATATTGATTTCATGACCTAGATAGACATAGCTTGAGCATTCAGAGATATTCGTTCCGTTGAGCGTGAATGGGGAATACGAAATCAATCCGTTCCTCATGCACATCGTTTTTGTGAGATTTAGTCGAAAACTAATCTTTACACAGGCTTTACCAAAGTTGTGAAGCATATGTTGCGCCTGGCTAGTGTTTGGTGTTATAAGGGCGATGTCAAGGGCGATGCAAAGCGAATATGGCGTAACTGCCGACCATCGATTTTCACTCCCATATTACCCCATTCCAATGCATGACATTCTGGAGCGTGGCGGTAAATAATTTTGGTGAGATGGTATCGCCTTGCCTAACTCCTCCTTTGACATCAATGATAATATCGTTGTAAAATGGTGATATCTTGGTTACCGCGTGGAAATGTTCACCTTGTTATCGCAAGGTGTTTTTCGTTGATCGCGTGGTGTGACGGTGCTGTAGCATCAATGTGTTACTATGAGGTTCAAATCTTACCCTGTCTTCCTTTTGAATGAAGCTCCCCATCCCAGCTAGGTATTGAGTGTGCCGGTTGTATTTCAGAAGAAATCGTTCAAGCGCTCTGTGAGTAGTACGCAGCGTTCTTGAAGTGGTTGAAGTATCAGTTTACGCCTCTGCAGCGTGACAAAGTGCTATGAGGACTGCTGAATCGAAAAGACAAGCGCAGATTTGCAGGTCCAGAGTTGGTGGCTTCTTTGAGAAGTTCGAATGTGGCCCAAGCTGCTTTCCTTCTTCTGTCTAATCCATCCTTCATGTTGTTCTCCATGTCCATTGATCGACCAACGTATACATATGAGATGGCCTCTGCAATCAGAGAACAATCCAGTTTGATCTGATCGCCTTCGGACAATAGGCTCAGTAACTGACTCATCTATCGATTTGTGCGTAGTTCGGTCTTTTTCTCTCGCTTCGTTGAGCTCGTTGATCATCGTCCTTGCCTCGATTATACTTCTTGAGAAGAATACGATGTCGTCGGCGAAACGAAGGTTTGATAGGAATATTCCATCAATGTGTATGCCTTTCTCATTCCAATCGAGTGACTTCATTATCCACTGCAGTGCGGCACTGAACAGTTTTGGCAATATTGTGTTGCGCTGTCGAACCCCTTTTCCTACGGGTATAGTAACAGGTCGATGGAAAAGCTGTATTTTCGAAGGAGGCAGTGATTTAGAACCAGTACAGAATGACAGGACTACTGTGTCAAGTAGGCAATGCCTCATGTTTGTCAGAACATTGTCGATCTCTTCATGGGTAATGCCGTTAGGAGGCTCCCATTTCCAGCAGCAACCTTCTTTCCTCTGAAAAAAAAAACGAGTTTCTATGGAAAAGGCGTACTGCCGACAGGAGTCCTGCGAGAGGGTTTCCATTCTCACTTCTTCCTCCTTTTGCAAATTTTCCGAACCTGTATTCACTGTCATTGGCTTTTTCTATTAGTTAGTAATTACTTATTACTTACGGTTAGGAAAAGTCGTAACATTTGGAAGTCGAAAAACCCTGAATTGCAGGTGAAAAATTTTGCTTGATTTACATAAGAGACGACGACGGTTTTCTTATACTCCCGATAGTTTTCGGTAACTGCAAGGCTTGGGAACTTAATAACTCGACAAACCTAGACAAGAGCCTTTGCTCTACTGTTCTAACGAAAAGTGATAACTTTGCCAAGGTGTCGTTTTTAGCTTAAGCTTTTCTAAATTTAAGTCTTCTAAAATTGTCAGGTTTTTAACATGGTAGACCAGGGAAACCTGTACGCTATTGGCGAAGACCTCTAGATTTTGCTTGGTTTCAGTTGATTAAGTTCAACACGAAAGGAGTATGCTAATTGAAAGGTGCTTTCGAGTTCAAGTGAATTAGAAGTGAGAATCAATCAATAGGCTTAAATATTGGCCACAACAATGGAATGGTGAGATTTTTTAAATTTTTTAATCACGGATATCAGAGTCGTTGTACTATCACTTGTGAGCCTTCTAGAAGATCCGGGCATACAAGAAGCCACCATGCCAGGTTATCGTCATTTTATACTTCCTCCGTTGGTTACTTCCTTTTTCCCTCTCCTTATTTCTCAGTCACCCCAGTCCTGGTTTCTCAGATTTTCTTACTTATAATGGATTTCCCCATTTATTGTTCTAGCTCAGCTTTAATAGTCAAGACTTCAATATATTATGTGCCTGACATATTCATATTCAATACATTAATTGACTACGACTTCGAGCTCGGCTTTACACTTCTTATCAAGAATGGCAATGGAAAAATTAGAAAAGCGGAGGATAATGTATTCGCTCAGCTGCATTTTGTTGAGGAGCCTGACGAAAGAGAGCTGAAGACGTTTTGCGGTGTAACGCGGAATTTCCGTCATAGTCCATCCCCTGTGTATCCATAAATCTTACTTCGGTACCCAGAACTGAAACGTTCATATGAATTTGTTATAAGTAATATTTACGTCGTAAGTAATATTTATGAGCTGGTTCTTTCATTCCGTTTGAAGGAACAGTCATCCTGCGCCACTACAGTTTTCATAGAAGGCACGAGTACACACCTAGATTATTCAAACTATGCTCGAGAGATTGCTCAGGTTATACTTGTAAATTTTGGTGTACACTGGTATCAACCAACCTGGAGATATGGCGCACATTGAAATCAAGAAGCTCATGTACGATTTTCTAAATGAACGAAGATCATCCTATCCTATATGTTAATTGGGGTACGACTCGTTCCTTGACCGACTTATTTCAGAGAGGATCGATCCTAAAATTCCATTGATGAGAGTATATTTGGTGAACACAGATCCATTCTGAACAATTGTCGTCAATTATTTATCATCCTATAACGACAAGGCCTTCCGAAATGTGGAATTTCCGTGTTCACCTAGTGGAATTTCTGAGTTTCTTCATCGACCACACCTTATGATGCATGCTCTCTAGAACAGCATAATCCTAGCCACAAAACGATTTCGTTGAAAGCAGGTTTTCCGCAAATTATAAAGTGCAGTGAACATCTGTTCATGAGTCACGTCTCATACAAAACTTGTGCTGGCCAGGCTGTCGATGCGGTTTAAAAAATGTGCAGTAAAAAAGCTCCATGAGTACGAACATCTGTTTTTCAAATTTCTTTTTTGAACCGCGTTGAAGTACACGTGGTCACGAAGTGATTCTTAATGTGACCATTTGGTTCAAAAGTAGGAGTTGTGGATATACTTCGATTTGTGGTGACGCCGTTAATTTAATCATAGTATTTTTCACTGAGAGAATTACACGTCCAATTTCATAGCGAAGGTTTCCGAGTGACAAATGAATGGTGTTAGTTTTCATGATGACTGCATTCAGTTTTATATCCAGTCTTGTAAGTCCCAGTATGAAATATTCTGCTAAATTCCATTTCTCCAGCCCTACCCTGACGGTATGCGAGAGGCTTATTGTTGTCCATTGTAAATTGCTACTGGTTCATAAACATGAGATTCCGTGAGCATATGTGTGGCGTCGAACCAGTCCGAGAACAACTTGGGCGCCATTGCGCTTCCTAGTGCGTCGCACTGGTTAGCATCGTTTCGACGCTGAACTAGGCTTTTTGGCTGGTGGGGATGAAGCCGACATAAAACAGGTCTGGTAGCATTTTATCCCTACAGAAGCATGAAAGGCTCCGTTCACTCGGTGCGCTATCGAACCAGGATTTTGGGCCTATTTTATGAAATCTCTGGTACTGCACTACACGTGCCCTAAAAAGTTGCTAATGATTTGAATATTTATAACCGTAGAAAGCAAATCACTTTGTTCTCACATTCATCCGCTAATTGATGGGATTTGTTCACATATTCATATACCTTACTACTGGTTGTGTTCCTGTGTCTTCGCGTCATCCTCTCTTTCTATGCGGAATATAGTTGGACAGCTGTATGAGTTTATTTTTATATTAAGAGACACATGAAAGATCAGATGAATTGACCCAGATGACATATTATGATAGCACACGCAATGAGCTCTGTGGTTAAAACCATTACAGTTTAACAACAATCATTCCAATGTGTATCAAGATCATCTTTAGAGAATGGAATTTCCTAGTAGATACGTATAGGTTTACCTGATTACACATCTTAAAGAATATGAAGAAAATATTCCTAGATTTCAACGTATGTGAGCAAATTCCAAAGAACGACCATAAAAGTCTTATTTGGATGGTTTCTACTCTTTGTCAACTATTCGGAAAGGAAGTGTGGTGGTGCTGGTGCCTGAAGGTCATACAACCTGTTAGTGGAAAGACCACCTAGTGATGGCCGTCCATATTCGCCATTAAGACGACAGAATGACGAACTGGGAGAGGTGTTAATGACCTCGCTTTCGTCTTCTCGAATCACTTGTTGTACTGCGGATGAAACGAAACGATCTCCAGCCAGTTTTACAAGCTCTTCAATCAGATAGTGATATTCTGCGTTAACTTTCCGTTTCTGAAAATTACAGTTAAGTGAGAAATAAGGGGAAAACCACTCGGCATACGACACAACACGAACAAAAAGAAGAAAAAGGCAACAAGAAACGATGAAATGAAGGCGACAGGCTTTGCTTAAAACAAGGCTCAGTGTTATCTTTCTTATTTACTGCCTATTACAATTTTTCACGGCGATGTACTGTGTATGACACAACCACAATGATGCTGAGATATTTGCAAAACACCGAAACGCTGGTGTCTGCGGTGGGGAACGAACGTACCGTTCCAGGGGCTAACTCGTTCATCACTACACCATGCGGGTCCTTCGCTTCGCCTGTCTCTCAGCTAGTTTTATCATGATATGGTGTTACTGCCGTGGTTTCTCCGAGTAAAAGCACTGCTTTTCTTTTCAAGAATTACTGAAGAATCGTCGAGACCAAACTTAGGAATCTTTTGTGCGGAAAACCATTCCCGACCTATCATACTTCACTCTTATTTAGTTTTGAAAACTACTTGAGAATTTAGTAGTCTCTTTCAGAGCAACACACAGGAAGTTTCCGACCGCGAGAACTAGTTGTTGCGTGCTGAAATTCAAACGAAAGATAAAGTGCTTTAGGCTATACTTCTTACAGCAAAATGTGTCAAATCAGTTTTTTCATGTAAATGTCATGTGTAGATAGCATATAGGCAATAAAATGGAGAAAAACCTACAAAATCAACACAGTTAGGATCTCTGCCATATAAACTGCACGCAACAGCCTCGTCAATCATAGTTTCTGAATTATCCGATGCCCAAGGGCGACTTAACCTCATGTACCGATGTGAAGGCTGGAAACCTGGAAATATACTAGGCCTCAATTCTTGTACATAGTATTGTAGAGTACACTGAATTCAACAGTGACATCGCTTGCATTGGCAGACTTATTTATTATGCTCCTGCTAGATACATCACTGTTCAGTAAGAAGAGTAAAATGGGCGCGTGTGGCGCAGTAGTCGAAGGCGCCCTGCAACACACGTGGAGCCGATCCCCGCGGCCATGGCTCGCCAAGCTTTCCATTCCTCCGGGTCGGTAAATCGGTACCAAACTTTTCTGGGAGGATAGCAGCACTGGCTCGATACATCGGCAGGCCACCGCCAGTCATTGTAAAGGACAGATAAGCATTCAATCACCTCCAAACGATGCTTAATGAAGACAAATGTATGGCGCATCCCTCACGGATTGATCAACGCCGAGAGCTTTTTTTGAGAAGAGTAAAAATATGCGTTAGATTTGTTTTTCTTATCTTAAAAAAGTCGATGAAACAGGTTAAATCAAAACTAGTCACGAAGGAACTGTTAGGAACAATATTTGAAGAATAATCTATTGATGATGTGAAATCGGAAGTTTCAAAGTACATAGGTTAAGCACTGGGCGACGGTTGTAATGTGCAACAGCGGTTGCTACTTTGCTGACGACAGTTTCTACCGTCATAATACTTGAATACTTGGATGGCCCATCCTAAGTGGTTGGGCGAGCCACAGCAAATTTTGATTTTGCGGAAATTTGCTGCTTAAGTCATTGTGGTTCCCTGGAGTCCTGAGGTCAGCATGGCCAAACTATGCTCCAGGTCGTCACCACCAAAGGCAGTCGCCGCCATTGTGGATCAGGAGATTTGCCACCATGCGACTAGTTTGATACCAAGACAATGGGGGGTCCTGCTATTGATTTACTCTTAGCTGGCTTTTCTGATGGAAATGCCGGCCTCCTCAGCTTGGGAGGCCCTGCTAAGGGGAGGAATCTCCGCGCTGTACATCGCAGCCCAACACCCAGGAACACCTCCCAGTCACGTTGAGGATGTAAACCGTTGGGAGATTGTAACAGCTGGAAATCGAAAATTGTTGAGTTACGGATGAAAAATTGTGCATGACTTACACAGGAGCCGATGACGGTTTTCCTACAACTCCCGATAGTTTTCAGTAAGTAGATAGTAAACCATTGTCATAATAAGTCTATAAAGAACAGTAACTAACCAGTAAGTTGCTCAAACACATAGCGTTCAGACATTTCTGCGAATTCCCTACTGCTTTTGGGAATTGGCAACCATTTCGAGCTGATCTGACTTCGTTTTGCCGATGATTCCGGCCAAAGTACTGCCGCCAGTTCAACTATAGTAGCCCAGATTAACGTGCTGGAATACAAGTACTTGTCACGAAATGCATTAAAAATAAGTATTACAACAAGGAACACAGGTTAAGAAGTTAGACTAACTTCTTATTCCGCACAATCAGTCGCTCTTTTTCATCTAAAGCAAGCGTATCACATTCAAGCTCAGGAACAGGGATAAATTCATCCAGCATCGCACGCATAAATCCTCTTGAATTAACCAAATTCCAAACTTCTTTGGAAAATTGAAAGCACTGAAACTTGACAGTGTGGTAATAAAGAAAAGTGTTACGGTAAAAGAAACAAGGGTGCAATGTGGAATCTTAGCAAGGAAGTATTCCTAGGTGTTGAAGAGCGAACTAGTACGGAATGTTCACACGCAAACAAGACGACCCAATCTGGTAGACAGTTCGATATTTCCACCCTTAACTTCGGCTAAGACAACTAAATCTATATAGCCACACTTTCGTGAAAAGTCATTAAAACCAAGGACTCGACAATCCATTGAGCAAACATAATAATGTGACTGGATCGAATGGATACCTTCCTGGTCGTCGTTGAGTTGCTTGATTACTAGCGGGATTAAACGACAGATCTCAATAATATTATTCCTCGTCATAAAGTTTTAAGAGCAAGAAAAAAAAACAAGCCTTCAGCTAGGATACCTTTTCTTTTATCCAATCTGATGAATCCACTTTTTCTCTAAGATTCTCAAGTTTCCGCCTCTGAACCATTTCTGAAAAAAAACGGTTCACAGGTTTCTTTTTTATTTTATCACTTTACCACCGATTAAAATTCCCAGAAATTATGCAGAAAAGTTAGAAACTTAGTTTAGATTTTTTACTCCTCATGTTCGTTTTTTTCCTGAGAAATGTACTGTTTCCATGTTTTCATTCAAACTAAGGCTCTACGTTAGGTAGTATTCTACCAAAGGCTGATAATATGTGATACTCGGTGTATGGCGATGATAGTGGAGATATCTGTTATGTGTATCTAAATTATTTTAGTTATGGTTTTAGAAACTGCGCCATCCACAATTTTACTACTAAGCTTCACAGCAAATCAGCCAAATCCAGATCAAAATCAACTAACCGTGTTCCGGAGTGACATTCGTAGGAGGCGTGGAGATGAGTTTGTCAAAAATCGAAGAAGGCTGAAATTTATGCGTACTCTATCGCTGCCATAAATTGTTGAACAAAGATTTATTTACCTAAAAAGTTCAGCACCATGAAATTTCGATTGCTAGTGGAAAAAAAAACTAAGGCGGGCAATTTACACACTCTTCAAATAACTCAAACGACAATCATGTGGTCTTCTGAAACAAACCTTTTCTATAGAAAGTAAGTCCTCATAAGATTCATCATCCAGTTCGGTTTGAGCTTCTGATGAATCAACAATTTTGTTGTCACGCTTCGACAATGGACGTCGCAATTCTAGTTGAGCTTAAATGCATAAGATAAATGAAAAAATGTGTTGTAGCATAATAACTTCTTTAATTGAGGTAGCGCAGTGGTTAATGATATAGCTCATCAAGAAACAAAGAACTCCCTCCCAACACTTTCCTCCAATCCACGTGTGAACGCTTTAGCTCAGCTATCTGTATGATTGCAAGCAGAATCGACATGTCCAGCATTCTACGACATTCATAAAGAAGACGAAATCTTCAAGCAGCAGTCGAAACAACACGCAAATTATCATTGCGAGGAAAGCAAATCGAATGCAAGGAGTGTTGGGATCCGCAGAGTAGAACTGATGACGGGTCATGTAAAATAAAACTTCTTCTGTACCAAAAATGATGAAAACTACTACTTTTAAATGAAATTTTATTATCTTAACTCTTTTATTTACTGCCTTTTTCTTCTTAATGGCAGGGTATGTTGTGAAATATAACTCGTATGAAGTGCTGAGATATCTGCAAAACTCCGGACCACAGGTGTATGCAGTGGAGAACGGACACGCGCTGTTGTCCTTACCGGGGAGCAGCGCACTTCACCACTACACCATCCGGATGGTCCCCGGTAAGGACAACAGCGCGTGTTCGTTCTCCACTGCATACACCTGTGGTCCGGAGTTTTGCAGATATCTCAGCACTTCATACGTGAAATTTTATTAGTACACCACTTTACTTACTAAGATAACAATCTCCCCATTACCGCGGCAAGTCAACCATATGCTGTATATGTGGAAATCATCACCGTACCATGAACGGGAAGCCGAGAATATGTCATAATTGCCTCAAATCACTTTACACATTTAATCTGCTACAACTTTCTGCTACAACCCAATTATTAAGTGGAAAAATAAAGTAAGATGGCTATATATCAGCAGAAGGAATACGGTAGGATTACTAAATAACCAAGGAAGAGTACAGCTTAGAATACATGAAGATATTACATAAATCACAAAGACAAGTTGTAGAAACTGTGCGTCTTGTTTCGTATTAGTCTATATTCGTTATATAAAGAGGCAGATAGTGGAGCTGTGACAGTGATGCCGCCCATGATGAGCATGATAATGGTTCGAAATTCACAGCAATTAACCGGCCGAAAATTTGTCCCACATTTGTTTGCCTCTTAATCTTATAATGTTGCCACAGTTCAGTATTTTATGCATACGACTGGTCCAACTCATTAGTCTACAACCTGTTAAATATGACTTTCTAATTTGTGATTTGGAACCAACAACGGATACGATACAAATTCCACTCTACTGTTGAAAATCTCTCCCCTAAGAAATTCCAGCATACGTGATCGCACCTTAGTGGGCATGGTAAGAAAGACGTCTTGTTCTACTTGTTGGTCACAGGTGCGGTTAAATTACTCCTTAATATGATGGCTGTTGCAAAAGGCTATCTTCAAGCTGCAGTTTCTTTTCGCTTTGATATTTAAAAGCAATTTATCCTGTTCTGATATCGCTGATTCAAAAAATAAGCATTTACAGTAGAATAGCAATAAAAACACAAACTACGTCCTCTACAGATGCTGTACAGTTGATAGATTTCCCGCATGCTTGAAGAAAGTTCTGTACTTTTAGAACTATTATGTTTCCAAAGGATTTTCAGCATACCATTTGCATGTCATATTATTCTGTTTCATTTTTATTCTTCGGGTATTAAAGTTAGTCCTGCTCTATAACCAATTATGCTTGATAGAACTACTTTTCACAAAAAATGCACTATTGTAAACGAGAGATAATCAAAGGAAATAAAAGCAAAATTAGTAGTAGAATTGTAGGACGCACCGATTTCTTCATCAATGCCAGTTACCACATGGTCTGTAAGCAAGCGCATTGCCTCTTCTTGCGCGATGGTTTCAGCCTGTAATGTTTTTTTGTCAGTTAAAAAATGACAAAATCAAAGTGCTTCTCACACTTTACGTGATTCCTACTTAGAGAAAAAATTAGTGTTTTGAAGTGTTTCCACTTACAACTTTCATGTTTAGATTTTCCTCGAGAAATAATCCAAGGCGAGGTGAAAGAGAACTAGGCATTTTTGTCATGAAACGCCTAGAAAAAACCATAATCCCAAAGCAATCACAGTCTTAAAAAAAGATCTATATTGTATAAAAACACTATGGCGTTGCTCACTCTTGAGGCGTAGGTGGCGATCTTGGTACTGATGATTTTGTGTCCTCCAATAAAGACTCGCTCAATTCATAGCGATATCTGCTCAGTTGTAAAGAGGAACGTCGCGGCGACGAAGTTTCGAACAAATGTCTAATCGACGACGATAGTTCATCGTACAGTTCGGTTCTAGTGAAGCTCTGAACAGATATTTCTTAATGAGTGGTTCGAACCACTGGTCTTGTAGTAAATGTAGTGCACTACAGTTACTCTGCAAAAAGGGTCTTAACAAAATATGCATTAGATCGCAATGAAGTTAACAAGACAAGGAATTTAAGCAAAGCATAGTCAGGTAATCAACCTGCCAAAATCGACATATTTACGGGATGCTCCTCGTGTCTGAAGAAAATGTACACATTCCCTCATACAACTCACTAACCAAAAGTAATACCTATCATAATTCTTCACTTCTTCCGACCTTTCTGCACAACTAGTTTCGATACATTTGAAAATGAAAGTTATGTTAATACGCTCTCGTTTAATTGACTGATCTGGCCATTAAGAAGAAAAACATTTTCAAAAAATTTATATGACATTAGCTACTTTATGATGACTAGCAACGTCTCTGACAAATATGGATGCTTTTCAACATGTAGAAACAATATGGGAAAACATTAACCTTTACTTTTTAAACTTATTATTTACTGCCTACTCTTTTAACGGCAGAGTATATACTGCGAAATATAACCTTAATGATACCGAGATATTTGAAAAACTC
Source organism: Angiostrongylus costaricensis (assembly GCA_900624975.1). Classification (NCBI taxonomy): domain Eukaryota; kingdom Metazoa; phylum Nematoda; class Chromadorea; order Rhabditida; family Metastrongylidae; genus Angiostrongylus; species Angiostrongylus costaricensis. The sequence goes on from UYYA01004272.1 coordinate 107,239, forward strand.
CGGACCGCAGGTGTCTGTGGTGGGCAACGAAAGCGTTATTGTCCTTTCCGGGAAGTAACGCGTTCACCACCACACCATGCGGGTCTTCGCTTCGCCTGTTTCTCAACCAGTATAGATGCATAAGCAATATGTGAAAATGGAAAGATCTTAAAAAAAAACTGACCAATCGCAACAACGTGCCCGCAGTCGGATCCAGTACGAAAGTGTTAAACTCCGATTTCTCTTCAATATTTTCGTCTGCAGTATTTACTTCTTTGGACTCGTTTTCAACAATAAGCACATCATTAGGTAGATTGTCGTTATCTCTATAAGTAAAAACTTAAGCGTTTTCATGATGACAGAGTTAACGAATCACAAAGTAAAAACCCTACTATTTCAAATTCCTGGTTAGTTAGCCAAGTCCTTAGGTAAACAAATGAACACTTCAGTTTCTTACTCATAGCTTTCTCGACTAATTATGTACAAGAACATTCGATGTGGAATATATGAACAGTTTCGCAACAAGCATAGATAATTGTCAACATGAACCCGCCAGAAAATTCAAAAATGATACATCGCATCCCGCAGATTATCATTATCCAGCAACGCTTACCTCTTCAGGATGTCTGTGAATATGGAAGATCTACTTTGACGCATAGTATATATGACAATAAAGTATACAGTACTCCACCATTAAAGAAGAAAAAAACAACCAACCTTTTCTCCTCACTGGTCCCTTCGGTTAAATTAGTGAATGTTTCCATTAGATGATTCAAACCGATGACCACATCGTTAGAGCCTGTCAGATATCCCTGCGCTTCTTCATTCCGTAGCCCAGAATATTCTTGGAATTCTATTCGCTTTAGTTCTTCCTCTAAGTTAAATCCTTTGGAATTCCCGCCAGAAACTATGGCTGTCTGTTCTGCTACGTTGCAGTTCCTTTCATCCTGCACATGCAGCATATCATCCTTTTCCACTGCAGGCAGCTGGTTATCATTAGTTGACTGAAGATTCTTTATTGTTGAACCTAAATAATCGAACGAAAGATCTAAAATTCGGGAACTCTGGGGTAAAATCCTATGAAAACCTTCTATTTGAAGACATACTGTACTATAAACCCTATATACAATATCTTAAGGTGCATATAGCGCTGTATTTAGAGGTGCACTGTAATAAACACAGGATCGAACCAACGACACTATGTGCACTGCACCTTTAACCTTGCACTACACACGTCTCCAATCAAATATTCTCGCTTAAAACAGTAAAAATAAAGGCTTCTGTATAAAAGTGTGATTTCTTTCACGTCGCTCGAACCGGCATAGCATATGGACAGCTTCGGAGACGATAGAAATTTATTGATATCCACCACAGTTACTCTATTGTTGATTGCACTATAGGAACACGCTGAATAAGTTAGAACAATCTCATTTGGAAAAAAAACAGAGTCACTCTAAGTTCAATTTTCCCAAAATATACCTTAGTCATAGAAATTAACTCTGAAGATACGCCACTAGAAACTATTTGTCAAGAATTAATTTTAAAGATGATTAAAAAACCTACCGATATCTGTCCTTGCATCTAATGCCTCGATAACAAAGGAATGAACGAAGTTGTTCTCCTCAGATTTCCACTTCTTTGGAGCAGTTATTACCAAAGTGCCTTCCTCTCCAGTACTATCAAATTCTTCGACATCCTAAAAAAGAAGAAATAAAAATATACATGTGCAATAACCTTTAAAGTTTGTAATTAAAATTCGTAGTTAATATCTGGGTAGCTGATAGAGTAGCATTCAATGAGAAAATCTGTTGTTTGTTGAGATATCAGACGTATGATCAGGAATTTTGAAGGTTTATCAACTCTATTTCCACTTTGCGCCGGATGGAAACTGGAAGCAACCTCTCACAACTCTTATGAATTAAGAAAATGCAATATATCATATATGCCAAACTTCTTAAGCCGTTTGCAATTAAGCGCGACAAGTAACACCTTCATGTGTGTCCACCTGTTAATAGCCCGTAATCGAAAACACAAACTTTTGTTTTTAAAATCCTCCCCATGTTTAGAGATTACTACTAAGTTTATTGCTCAAAACAATGCCATTTCTCGCCCAGAGATAAAAATTACAGATAAATGGCGCAAAGATTAAATAACTCGTGTGATCACTGGAACAGGCAACTTACATGGATCTTCTCCTCAAGAATCTGTTCTTTAGAAACAAAACCACTCAGCAATGTCGTCGTCTCTCCACAATTTTCTCCATATTTAGTAGCAGTGTCCGTGATTTGATCTATACCTCCAGTATTTTCGACGACAATATCAGTCTTGTCTAATATAATAGTGGTGTTCTGTCTATTTAGTTGGTCCTGTGATGAAATAAGACTGTCTTCATCAGACTCAAACGAACCCTTCAACGATTCTGAGTGCGAAATTTCCGATGGTGGATTAGAAGTTGGGACGTGGTCAGCAGACAAATTGGCAGATGTGTATTCCTCTCCAGTGATAGGATTGACAACAACCGCTGACCCGCCTACTCTTTCCGAAATGTCTAATCTTCCTTGTATTTCCGATAGGTGAAATTGAGCTAGTGATACATCCAGAGCAATGTTTTCTTGAATGTATGACGCATCACCAGAACCGTCTTTCTCATCACCAATCGGCTTAGTGAAAATTACGTCTGGGTTCCTTTCACTGCCTAGTAATACGTCATTTAAAAGGACGGTGTCATCGGCATACGTATTAGCAACATCATTAGTGTTAACTATGATTTCCTTCGCTTCTGCTACTGCTCCTTCCGAATCAAAACGCATTTCCTCATTAGTATGGGCCATCTTCTGCGGAACAACATCCTGGAAAACTACTAGTAGTAGTTCTGAATACATTTGATATAGTTTAATGCTAAAAATACATTATAGATTGATACCCCACAATTCCATTTAACTGAATCTGATTGAACAAAATCTTAAACATTTGTAAGAAAAATAATTAGTTAAAGCAACTACCAAACAAATCCAAAGAATCCATGAATTTTACAATTTAGGAAACAATAAGAAGTATATATTACATGAATCATAATGATCCTGTAGAATAAATCACTTTATCAACGCACCTCAACAGTGTTCTCTACACCCTGCTTCACACCATCCCTTGAAGAACCGTCGGTAGCTAGAGTAACCACGTGACGAGACAATATTGTGAGAATTTCAGCAGTATCCAATGTACGGCGAGATGGAAATTCTAAAATTTTATGTCTTGCTAACTTCGTGATCTAGTAATTAAGTAAAAATGATGAAACAGCAAATTAGAGCTACAAAACCTTTGTCAAAACCGCTTGGCATATGTTTCTCTCGACTATCCTCATATAGCGTACCTTCTGAACTTGCTGAACAGGATTTGTTTCCCTAAAAAAAATATCATCCTTATTTCACACCGGTAACTGCGTTAAAAAAGACTATTCAACAAGTGTATACGGATTGTATTCAGAATTTTGAGTCAGCGACTCAGAACAGCAATGAAAACATGGTTGTTTTGCTCCAAGTCAGATTTTGAAATGAAAAATGATACACTAAAAAACGATAAAGCAACGCACATCATCATCACCTAGGTGTGAAACTGAATCTTCGTAAACTGTAGAGTGCGAGTGAGAACGGCAGATGCTACCTTCTTCAGTCTGGTGCTGAAAATATATATGGCACAATTTTCACAATCGTTAACAAGCAAGACTTAGGAAACTCTAACACATTTCCTGATTTGCTATTTAATGTATGTATGTATATAACCACCACAATGCTGAGATATCTACAAAGATCATCCCTGTGGTAGCGGTTGATTTCACATCATAGTCTGCCGTGGAAAAACAATACGCAGTAAAAGTTCCCAGGATCGACTTTCTACTAACCTCGGCATTGGAATATGAACGCGTCGTTTTCTTGTTCAGCAATCACGAGGTTTTTAAACAGCATACATTTACTTCCATAGAAAAACACAATACAATACAACACTAGTTGACGTTTCGGCACTATCGCCTTCTTCAGAGCTTCGAAGGGTACACTGATGTACAATCTACTAGGCCAAACGCTTCAATAACACTTACAAAAAAACGAAAAAACTCTATGGTAATAACATGATCAACACCACAAAAAACACCGCTTTCTACGTGACTTCCAATGAGGAAGCTTAGAACAGCTGATTATAATCGCATTGGTTGATGACCGCACCAACCCACATCTGAAATTTGTGCGAGCATACGGTGTCATGTCGCGCATGACCTCTGGGCATTCCTCTCTGCTATTCATTGTACATGAGTTCAGGTACGATATACCTGATCTCTTGTAATAATTGCGGAGATGAATATGTTGGCGAAACGGGCAGAGCTTTGTGTGTCCGTATAAATGAACACCTATATGGCAAACGAAAACTCAGACAAAGTACTTCACTAGGCACGCACAGGATACAAAAGCATAGCGGAGACGATTTTGAAGTAAAAGTCAATTTCCTTGCACAGTAGACTAAAACAGCGGCACAAAAACTTCCTGAGGGTTTTTGGATAAATGCCAAGAACCCTGCAATGACTAGCAGGGAGGAATGCCCAGAGGTCATACGCGACCTGATCCTGTATGTTCGCATCAATTTCTGATGTGGGATGGTGCAGTCATCAACCAATGCGATTATAATCAGCTGTTCTAAACTTTCTCATTGGAAGTCACGTAAAAAGCGGTGAATTTTTCGAGAAGCTGCTGATCATGTAATTACCAAAGAGTTTTTCGTCTTTTTGTAAGTGTTACTGAAGCGTTTGACCTAGTAGATTGTATATCAGCATACCCTTCCAGGCTCTGAAGAAGGCGATACTGCCGAAACTTCAGCTAGTGTTGTATTGTATTGTTTTTTTTATGGAAGTAAATGTATGCTCTTTAAAAACCTCGCGATTGCTGGAAAAGAAAGCGACGCATTAATACGCAGTAAATGAAAAGTTAAACGTGCATACTGCATATACACATATATTTGTATATACGTGTACATATATATATATATATATGCATGTATATACGTAGAGTGTGTGAAACACACTGATTAAAGATATCATGCAATTATGCTCGCATAGTTAATAGTACAATAGTTTCAGACTTGTCTACGAAAAGGTTCTTCCGATTTACATTGGCCGTTGAGTTGCCGTGAACGGAACCTAGAAATGCTCTACCAGAATGCCATAAAGAATTCACTCGACTAGCACTCAATTACACTAACGAAAAAAACTTTCTGGATGAGCACTGCGAGAAAGCGAAAAGAATGGGAAAATTGCTGGAATCCGCACAGTCAGGGTATATACAAACAGTCCGCCGGCCTAACCCTTTGGCCCTTTATGGCAACTCCTGACAATTTCGAAAACGGAAAGAACGAAATTGTGTCCACCATCTACCAAACTTCTTCGCCATCTCATCGTAGTTTACAATACATAATGATGCTAGGTTGTCATGAACACGACCTCACGCAATGATGAAAATTTACCAGTAGGTGGCCAATATCGTCGCGTTTTCGAGAAACATAGTGGTTAGTGGGGAGCGCGTGGCACAGTTAGAGGCGCCCTGCAATATATATTCATTCCTCCCGCGCTCCAGGCTCACCAAGCCTTCCATGCTACCAGGGTCAGCAAATTGGTAGCAGACCTCTCTCCGAGTATAGCAGCTCTGACTTGGTACATTCGTAAGCCACCAGAAGTTATTGTATAGGCCAGATATGCATTTAATCATCTCTAAAGATACCTAATGAAACCGAATGCATGGCGCACCCTAAGGGGTTGATTTACGCCGATAGTTTCATCCTTTTTATTCGTTTATACTGGTTAGTCAAATATTAACTCATAAAGTGCTTGTTGAATGAACAACATCTGATGTAAGTGAAGATAAATGGTAATTCTGCCATCTACTGGAGGAACCCAATCTCTAAACATTTCTATTCGATAGTTAAATAGGAAGGTAGAGTGGACTACAAGAAACTCCAAGCATCCTCGGCTTTGGACATCGGAAGGGGAATAGTTCGCACAAGGGAAGCCATCTGTAACCAAAGTCATCCAGCTGCAGCTTGTAAGTGGACGTAACATTATCAAAGGAGCTTTTAGACGATACTGTAAAAGGAACACACCGCTTTTATACGCGAAAGTTCAAAAAAAAAGAAAAACTGCAGTGGAAAGTTGCAGGAAAGAAGTAAAACTGCCAATCTTTCTATCTTTTTGAGGAAAGCCTGTTTTTGAAACCATGTAAATGAAATTTCCTAGTTTTGCCAGGCATCATGATACCTTGCCAGTCCCCTCACCAGTTACCCAGTTATCGCTTATTTTTAGTTCGAAAGTTTGATTTAGACGGAAGTAGATTTTATACATGGTTCATAAGAATGAGAATGCCACGTAATAGATTGCAGAATTCTCGGATAGAGCTAGACTGTTCAAAACGACAAATTGCAAGAAGTTACAGAACTGTGTTGTACAGAAGGTTCTTCCTGGATCGTTTAGATTATCGTGGTAGATATTGCACACAATTTTCTGGAACGATGAATAATTTGCCATTAGAGCAACAAATAATAAAGAGAAAGGAAAATACTAAGAAATCTTATTCTAACAGTGGACTGACTGTTCAACATGAGATCAATTTCGTGAGAAAAAACTGTGGTTTTTAACTTGAGAAAATACTAGAGAAATTATGAAAATTCAATCCTGTCTGCTTATAAAGAAGGAATTTAAAAAAGCTTTCACTAATTGAAAGTGGAACATAATCTTTTGAGTACTAGAACACAGAAGGAAATCAGCAATGGCTTATGTGAATAAGCAATTTATCTGGTTGCTTCAAAGGAGAAGGGGATCCCACTACATCCAAATCCAAAAGGGTTAATCATTTGGGATTCATTAGAAAGGTATATACTACAAAGTAGTGTAAATAGACAAAAAAACTAATTGATAACCTCCTCGATGAAAACAAACCTCCGAATTATTCTTTCGAAAAGAGGTCTCCCACTACTTTCGTTCGTTTTTTTTGTCGGCAACCACCAAATGGAAATAAAGTAAGAACACTATAACAAAACCTGATCAGCAGGTTGTTCAAGAGCAGCCACCGGTGATGCGACTAATGTTGGTTTAGTTGCCCTCCCTTCATCTGATAAAGCAGTTTGAGGAGACAACCGATCCAAATCTAGTGGTTCAACTCCAACACGGCGAGGTGTGGAAATCTCTGGTGGTACCAAGGATTCTTCTAAAACATGGAAAAGGTTACGCTGTCGAATGCTACATTTGCTTATACTTTTGACTTTTGTAAACCTCACGACTTCATTCATTAAAGCCAAATATACCACAGCAACTGATCCTACCCTTGTTGCTTTCAGACGAAATCTTGTCAAGTTGAGTGATTAAATCTGTTCGCTCAGCTATTACTCTATCGTATTGAACAATTTGTGCAGCTATTGATTTCTTCGTTCTAAATAACAAGGTATAGACATGCCTTAATTTACAAAAAAACCCAACCACCTCTCCATTACCAGGTTTAAGGGAAGGGAACACTCACTAACAATTATAAGTATCCTTACTAGACATAGCTGACCTCTTTTCAATATCTTTGGACATCTCCTCGAAACTCTTATTCAGAATCTCAGCCTGCTCACGACGAGCTTCTAGATTACGACGCATTGACCTAGCACTTAGATTCCACATATCGCAGTCAACTAAAGAAGACGTCAATATAGGATCATCTACTGAAAATATAAAAGAACAACGAAAAAATATACGAAATGACTATTTCATTGAAGAAAGAACCATGTTTTTTATCGGACAAATAGATCCGTTAGAAAACTAGATTATTTAAAAAAACCAAAACTTCAGCTTTCTATCCTTCTAGCGAAAACCAAAAAATGAAGAAAACATTGCATAACGAATAAACCTACCACTTTTATTTAGTGCTTCTGTATCAATACGAACTGCTGAGTTTCTGCAAACACTTTGCAAACGAGTATTCACGTAAGTAGACAAATATGCATCTTTAGGATCCCTGTAGCAAAACACTGCTATTAAGCAGAGAACCTTCAAGAAATTAAGCCATAGTTCATCATGGTAGTCACTCGGTTCATCAACAGGGATCACAAACCTACCTTCGTGAACTCAAAGATTCTAAACCAAGAAGTCTTCTGATTGTGTTGCCACAGTCCTTCGTCTCATTACAAAGCTTTCGCTGACGAATCTTGATAAACTTCAGCAACTCTTTCTAAAAAGCATGATATACACATAAATGTGTGCATATATATATATATATATATATATACACATATATGTATATATATAGTGGCAAATTTACTATCTGGTACGCACATTGATGAGATACTCATCAAAGCAAAATTGCGGATTAACTGAACTCGAAAAATTTCACTGCCAAATGACTCACGATGAATAAATTTTTGCTTAACGTATATGGTCCTAAGCTGTCGTTATAAGTATATCCCAGTCAAAAAATGTTTTTAGAAAAGATGATAAGATAATAATTAGGATCAATGGGGCCACATTTAAAGAAGAAAATATGAGAAAGCATGGACGATAGCCTATGATTTATGATGAACACTAGCATTATACAGACAAGATCTTCTACAATGATAAAGTTTAAAATAAAAAAAGACTAAGAGTCAACCTGAGGCACTTGGTATTCCAACCAAGAATTTGCCTGACCAATAGCACTTTCATAATCTTCATTGGCAGCTGCAACTAACTTTTTCACTTTAGCCATTTGCGTCGGTGTTGATGCCAATCTTAAATGAAAAATAAAAAACTGAAGAATGTTTTATGAATTAGCAACTATCCTCCTATCCTTTAGCCAATTCCTCTCTGTGAAGAAGTTTATGCCACCGCTACACCAGTAAGTTGTGTCAATGAGGCTGAAAGATTGAGAGAAATCCCGACAAATTTGCACCTTTTCTTCAGTTTCAGTAGAGCCAATCGAAGATTGTAAAATCGCGTCCTCATACGGATGTAAGAATCCACTTCTCCCTTTAGCTCTGCTCTTCCGACTAGAAATAATTTAAATGGATGACAATGAAGAATCCACCAACTTGCTTACTAAAACAGATAAAGCAATGGCCGCAAAGATGTAGATAAAGAAGGCAGCACAAAATCAATGTTAGCCAAATTGAGATATTGAGTAACGCCATTTTGTTCAATAAAATTTCAAAGCGACTAAATAAATCGGCGGTTTTTTATTCACAAAAGTTCAATGTTTCTCTACTGACCTCTATCTTTGTCAATTTCGGAGGAACTTGTGAAATCTACTGCGACTTTTTGCTCATTTGCATTTCCAGGCGTCACCATTGACAGTCCAACCGGACTACACGGACTGTGAAAAGGACAAATTTGCTACAAGCTAGATAATGAACTAAACAGTATTTTGAAGCGAATAATATATCAACGGTTCTACTTGATATCTTAATTGTCTGTCTTCAACAAGAATCATGAGATATGCCAAAATGGATATAATTTCTCAACTGACTGGTATTTCGATAAATTATCACGATTTTTTCCCATGAGACTTAAGTAACCGTTCTGAGACTTTCTCGCGTTGTCGCCACAAGTAATCGCTGGTCTTTCTGGACCAGATGGAGATTTGTATGTGAATGACTAGTTTTGCTCCACATTGGCAAACTACGACACTAATCTACTCCTAGTCGAAGTTCTGAATGAAAATCCCAAACTACTCAGCCGAGTGACCTTACTTGAAAGCGTGCCGGAGTGTAGGTGGAGCGTACGGAAGAATGGAAGCAAGGATAAACGGACTCAGCTTTTTTCCACCGACACTTTTCTGGTACATTACTACACTTAAGTGGGAGCCTACATTTCGTCTCCAGAATTAGAGATGCAAGTAGGATCGATAAAAGGACTGATCAGTTTTGATCAGACATCATAACCGGTATTCTCGGAGATAACTGTCAGAAGTTTTACGCACACACAGCAGCAAGTCAAACAGCCAATTTTAACATCTCTAATCAAAACCACTTTTAGAACAGCAAATGTGTTCGTCAAACTTACTCATCTCCTATCTCGAGAAAATTAGCCAAGACCTCGAGAACACAAAGAGTAACTTGCTGACACCGCTACTCATGAAACAGACAACCTACCACCTATCTCCTTGACAACTATTCTGAGAAAAAGAGTAAAAGCTACGCTCACAAAGAACGACGCTGCCCAATGAGGATGATTCATTTAAGCGGTGCTCTATTCCAGTAGATTCAATTCAATGCGATTACAAAGACCCATATCGCAAAGACGAACACCTGTGGACAATCAACTTGAATCACTGCGGCTATACAGAAAGAGAAGGCACCGAGGTGTTAGCTTAATGAAAGCTTTACGACAATCTTATGTTAGCTTAATCATCGAAGAAATTACCGAGTACTCATGCCGACGTTGAAGGAAAAGAGATTTTGGAGTAGTATCACGCTTTGTGCCATCTAAAAGGAATATCGAATGCTCCAAAACACACTGCCGCAGAAAAAAGCATCATATCGGATGGCGATAGATTAACAAGCATTCTCTATAAAGAGGCACTGCCGGTTGAAGGTACTTCATTCCAGCACTGTTCCACTTCCAATGAATTTGACTTGATGTGATTACGAAGATCCATGTCGCAACGACGGACGTCTGTGGACAATCGACCCAAATGATCGTGTTAGCCGAAAAAGTATATTACGACAAATTCGTGCTAGCCTAATCATCAAAGAAAGTGTTGTTTAACCACATCGGGGTTAAAGGAAAGTAGGTATTTAAAGTACGCCCATACAATTTGGTCGTATATTCGTCAACCCAAAAAGACAAGAGAAACAAGCGATAAAAAATAAAGCATTTATGGCGAAAACTGCATTCAGTTATTCGTATCAGACAACGATAAAACCTTAGAAATTTAGGTCCAAGACTAGTACTCAAGGCAAAACAATTCAGTGCAACATCCTGCATGGTACAGATTTACAAAATATAAATTGTAAAAAACCTTCCCTATGTTATTAGGACCTTTTCTAAGCGGTTTGGCTTAGATATTTACGGAATTATTGGAGTTAAAAAGTTAGACGGAAAAAGAACAACGAATTCCTACTTCAAATCATTAGGCGCTTGTTCGTCATCAAACGTCACCAACGACTCATCGTGAAGAGAAATAGAGCTCAGAATTTCGTCGAAATCGTCAGTTTTATCCATCTGAAAAAAGAAACAAAAAGTTTGTAAGCGCAAGGAATGATTTAGCCACCACTTAGTTATAATAGTTTAAAAATGTAGCAATTTTGGGAGTGGATGTGATAATAAGAAAACTCGAACAGTTTGACAGACCAACTGACCATAAACAGAGTCTTGTCTATGATCAAGAGATCAGAGGTACCAATATGTCGACCGGTGGTCAAACAAAGGGTAATGAAAGTGGTACACATTTGAAAAGCTCCAATGGATAAAAAAGGATGAAGCTCTGGGCGTTGATCAATTCCTGAGGAATACGCCGTGCATTCGACTCTATTAAACATTAAGTTATTGGAGATGATTGAATGTATATCTGGCCTTTACAATGACAATTGGTGGCCTACCGATGTATCGACCCTGTGCTGCTAGCCTCCGAAACAGACCTGGCACCAATCTGCCGACCTCGGAGGGATGGAAGGCTTGGTGGACTTGGGGCGCGGGATCGATTCCGTGTGCATTGCACGGCGTCTCCGACCACTGCGCCACTCCAAAAGATAGGTTATTATTTCTAAGCAATCCACAAAGTATAAACCATTTGATCCGTCCATTTGATAAAAAACATTAAGAAAAAGACAATAACGAACAATGAATAACTCCGACACGCTATGAGAATATAACAGTTGACCACGAGGTTTGCCACCCAAGTTCAACAAGTCAACCATGATTGACCCACTACTTGCCTTCCGCCTTATTTCAAAAGAAGACATATCTACACGTCTAAAAAGACTTGTATATACATAATCTTCGCATTACCTCGAAACGCTCCATCGCTTCACTAACTGTTTTCTTAAGTTGACGCGTTGCTCTCAAATGTTTTCTCGTTTGCTCAATCTTATCAGCGTAAGCTAATTCAGCTGCCATACTGAAATTACACGGATATATGCACGAATATTTGGTTGGAAGATAAATTCCGAATATTCACGGCCTGTTCGATCATCTCAGTTCATGTGAATTGACGCAAAACCTTGAAAACAATGCATACTAACTATCACTTTACCTGGACCCTAGCGCTTTAGCTAGCGAGACATCATTAGGTCGTGTTTTAATATTTCGCTGCTTCTGAAACAAATGTACGCCTACAAGATGATTGCTGGTATAAAGTACTCCGCTAGTTTTTAACCTTTATAGCTCCAGAGACAGCAAATGAAGTAACAGTGTTTGACGGGTTGCCAGAAGAGGTCTCTACGTTGCCGTCAAACGAATGGTTATATGATTCTGTTGACCGCTTCGTTTGATCAAAAAGTGAACAGCTCAATGGCAGCGAATGACGTGATCGTACGTCGACTGAAAACGTACAAAACTTGTAAATTTTTAGTTAACCACAAAAATTTTATTATCATCGGTTTGACAAAAATAACCATCATTATTTCTCCTCCATCTGCTTCCCAGCTGACTAACATCGATGGTTTGGCGGGAATCACTGAATGATGGCATGTTTGACGTATTGAGTGACGGAAGGCCAAAGCTTATTGGCTTACTGAAGAAGAAAAAACCAAATATATAGTCACTACAAGCGTTTACAGTTCCATAGGAGCACCACCTTCTAAATTTGAAGAAAATACCGATTAGAAAAGTCTTACCTTAAAACATCATGTAAGTTTTGTATCGCAATGTCTAGCTTGCTTGAAACTCTGTCAAATTCCTCTAGTTGACTCTCAATTCTCCCTTTTATTGAAGCAGTCCGCTCAAAAGATGGATGCATTGGCGATTCCCTCACTGAACAGTATCTTGAATTTGAGGCAACGGTATAGGACAAAAAGCAAAGCTCTCGGCGCTGATCAATCCCTGAGGAATGCGCCATGCATTCAACTTCAAGCATCCTTAGAGATATCGGACCTTAGAGATATATAGAGATTCGCCGTGGCCAATCGATGTATCGATCCAGTGCTACTAACCTCCCAGAAAAGCCTGGTACCAATTTGCCAACGCTAAAAGGATGGAAGGCTTGGTGAGCCACGGGCACAGGGATCGATCCCACGTGTGTCGCACAGCACCTCCGACCACTGGCAACGGTAATAACAGAAAAATTCAACCTACTTTCAATGAGCGAGAACTTCGGTGACTGAAGAGGTGAAGTGAGCTTTAGAGTACTGCTGTATGAATCAGATATAAAACTGAAAAGATCGATGAGTAACTTAATGCGACCGAAAGACAGAAAATGTATGTCTAGCTTACTTCTTGCTCCTTTCCAATGGTCGCATATGCGTCATTGGAGTGAAAAATGCATCATCTGGGCTTGCAAATGTTTCCGGTGTCAAAAAAGTGGAAATTTCTGGAACAAATGAAGTACTAGAAAGATTTCTTGATGTAACTCCCATGACCGACTGTATATTAACCTCGGCATTCATCGAAACTGCCTATTAACCGCGGAATTGGTCGAACAATTCTTTATATTCCTGTTTAGCAAATACGAGGTGTTATTTTATTTCTTTATCTGTACTCAAGCTGACGTTTCGGCGGATTTCGCCTTCCTCAAGGCCTGGAAAGGTCAAGCTGACTGCAATCCACCCTACAAAACACCTCCATAAGCAAACAGGGAAAGTGCTAAACCAAGATTTCATTCACATTGAACACAGGATAGCTTCATCGCATGCTCATCACTTTCTACGAGTTCTCCACTGAATATGTCACATGGAGGCCAAGCGCACAGAGTTCACATGGAATCGTACTGTGCCCAACCCATCAGAATAAAAAGCTTATAAACTGCCCATCCGCATACTTCGCATAGGGGTCTTCGTTTTATAAAGTTCGGGACGATGAAGTGTTTTAAGCAGCAGCTGAGAAAGTGTATTAAATGTCGAGTTAAGACGGTCTTTTGTCCTAGTGATAGCGATTATTTTACAAGTCAGAAGTATCTTGCTGGTACGTCTTGAAGTAACTCCCATGACCGATTGTCTGTTAACCTCGGCATTGCAGAAAAGCTATCCTGTGTTCAGTGTGATTGAAATCTTGGTTTAGCATTTTCTCCGTTTGGTTATGGAGGTGTTTGGCCGGGTAGACTGCAGTCAAATTGACCTTCCCAGGCTCTGAGGAAGGCAAAATCCGCCGAAATGTCAGTTTGTTCTTGAATAAAGAACAAAACAACACTTCGTGTTTGCTAAAGAAGAATATAACGAATTTCTTGATTTAGCTATGTTCTGCTCTAACTTCCTGATTTCCCTCAACAACTAACTCATTACATGCACTTTTAGCTGTTCCGGTTTGAAGTGTCATATATCGAGAAAAGCTGCGAACCTTTTCTCATCATTTATAACCTGATTCATTCAGATCATATTAGAGTTCCAGAAATTAATTAAAATCTAACTTCACTGAGAGTTGCTACCAAGGCCCAACGCATATACAACCACGCGTACTAATCTGAACGTATACGTAGGCGAAAATAACCTGTATTCTTAACTTTAAATGAACAGATCTCATTTCATACTGAGTATAACGCGTTGAAATAAAAACCACTCGAACCGATGGGTTATTCCTAACGATAAAGAATTTTTCTTATCCCACAAAATGAAAAATATGTTTTTTAAGCTCGTGTGCCCTTTTTCGTCAAAGTTCGTATCTTCAGTATTCGAACACTTCCAAAAACGGGATGCCACTAGAAATCGTCTTCAGCACTTCTAACGTCCTAATTTTACGTGGTAGGCCCGCAGAAGAAGGCCTTACCCTTCGCTGTACACTTTGTGGATTGAAATCATTTCACGTCGGGAATTTCCCTCGTCTACGAAGCACATATTATTCCTTAATGTGACACACTTGCCATCTTTGTACCCTTTTCAACGGCAACAATCTACATTGTAAACTCATATTAACAAGTTTCTGTATACTGCAATATGTGCAGAACAATCCTTCTGGTCCTACGCCCGATGCAATATCTTTGACAAATGGAGTACTGATTTGATTTAAAATAAGTAGACCAGAAAGAAAACGAGTTGACACCTGTCTTGCCCGATCGAAGCTCAGTGAAGCAGTGGAAGTCAGGTCACGCCAAACTCGAAGTAACAGCCTTAGTCACCCCACATGTGTTAAAAATTTTAACCTCCTCAAAGTATGAAGATTTTTAAGTTTCATTTGCAACAGAATTTGAAATAAAAGAAACACTTTGGTGGTACTAAAGATACACTCTGGAGTGAAGTACTTTCCACTTTTTTGCAAAATGCCAAAATGCTCTGGCGATTGAAAATATAGGCAATTGTTGTAAAAGTACCACAGATGCGTACGTGTTACAATCGAAGGAAAAGAAGAAAGAAGCATTTCTACGATGTCTTCACGGGAACACCAACCAAATTCTTGAGCCAGTGGACTAGTCGGCTTTTCTGTTGAGGAAATAGCATATCCACCAGAACCTTTGCTTACTGCCACAGCACCATTAATTTCGGGTGGACCACGTTGAAAATTATCGGTAGGTAGACCATCGATGGTGTTCTATAAACAGTTCAATTTACCTCAAAACTCATAAATTCAAGGAGTAATAATGGTGATGAGTTGACCAATACATTCAACGGAAGGAAAACCCACGTGTTCCACATCGTTCCCATTTTCACTTAAAGCTGATGAACCGAGTACACAATTTTCTTTCCCTATTCCTTTGTTAGTCACCTCATAATGGTGCTTCTTCCTCTTCTTCTTCTTCTTGGATTCCACTTTGGGGTCAACATCCGTCTTTAGTAGTGTTTAAAATTCATAGTCGAACAGATAATTTTGCGGAAAAAACCTTACGAATACTAAAAAATACCTCATCCAAGTTTTGCGGCTTGTTTAGGAAATACTCGACAGTCCAAGGCTCATGTATCCGGCTTTTCGATGTGGATTGATTATGTGTGAAGGTCTCGTTGTCTTTGTCTTTCGGCATTAACCCAGCCATGAATTTTGGTGGGCTATGTGCTTAAAAGTATAAATCTCATAGTCGACCAATCATATGCTGGGAAATCTCAAAAATTAATTCAAAGTCGTTCATAAATGGCCCAGAAAACAACGAATATAAAAAACTTGAAAATGTTCAAAAGTGGCCTTAAAACATAACTCTTCAAAAAAAAAATGATGCCAAGCTTATGAAGAATCCGCTCACATTTGGTCCATCGATGTAAACGATCAGCCGCTCTCTGGATGCTTGCATCAGGATCAGAACGATAATGACCTGAGCTCATTTTTTCACGATTACCCTGCGATTGTTTCAACGGTGAAGTGCCTGACTTCATTGCTTGATGACAATATGAATGACAAGATTCCGTTAACAGTGAGAAAAATGACTAACAGTAAAGCTATACTCAATCTCATACCGATAAGAATTACTACTCTTACTTATAAACAATAAGAAAGACTACAAAATAACTCCACCACAGATCAAATTCCAATAAAATTGTAAAATCATCTAAGACATCCTTAAAAAGGTGGTAAGGTAAAAGTATTGAAGAATCAGAAAGATAAGGACTCACCGGCTGAAGATTTGGATGACGAAGGCTTGCAAAGCAAACGATTACGTTGGATACCCTTACGTGAACTGAAACAGGAACTTCGACTAAAATAACGGAGTTAAAGCAAAACGAGAATAGAGTGATATAGTAGGAAAGGAGTTTGCACAATGAAGGGTATAGCTCGAAAGAACTGCGATCAAGTTAGCATTCAGTTGAACTAAAACGGGATTGAACCTATGATGACCCTATTCCACCGAAATAAGTAAGCATCCAAAGTCTCCTAGTACTAAGAAACTTCTATTTAAGTAAACACTGACTACGCAGTGAACACTCGCCTCATGCCACCAAAATCAATCAAAGGAGCGAAGAAAGACGCTAGGAGCCAGAAGGCCAGTCGTGCTGAAGACAATGAGAAGAAGTATCGCCGGAAGGAGTTACTCCGCTATATTTAAGTAGTGTGGAAACATTGTTGAAATTATGCTACTCGTCTCATGTCAGGAACAATTCCACATTAGAAAGAGAAAAATACCACGATCATCGAACTACGGAAAGCCTGTTACTGGCGTACCTTTGCCTAAAATATTGTACATCAGCGGGATATAACACAGATTTTGGTTTCCCCACACTGTCCCACGGATTAAATTCACGATGTGGGGAACGAGAACGATCTGCAAGAGTCTTTTTTAAAGTCATGCTTTTTCAGCGATTCCGGTAATTGTTACAACAACGAAAGATAATACTTGAAACGAACCATTATGTGAGCGAACTCCTGTTGGTACTGCTGTTTGCTGAAATCAAACGTATTTTATTTATGTGTATAATTACTCGAATCCATGAAAACAAGCTCTGACTGAACAGCTAAGGAATAAAAACACTACCACATATGAGCATTAATAAAGAAACAATCTCTATATGACACAAATAAACTTACGTTTCTTTTCATGCCTTGACGATGGTTAGTGAGCTCTTACAACTGCTTGGCTAATTTGGTACTACGACAAACCTTAAAGCATGACCAAATCATTTTGTTCGGAACGTCACCAAAAAGATTACCAGCGTCTTGCCCCTGTGAGAAAATCGTTTCAACGAAAAAGAAAAAAAAGGAAAAATTAAGTCTAGCAGTTACCGGTTGCTAAGGGCAGTGAATACCACGGTTTTGAATATGTAAAAAGTGATTCCTTCGCGCCCGCATATAATCCTCCCGTGATTACGGACAAGCGCAAAGACCGTAATGCAAAATGTTTGTGTATTTGCCTACATAATATCGACAAGTTATCAAAATGGTTGGAAAAGACTGTGAATGAGTTGAGCAGAGTCGCAAAACAACTACAAACTGGAATTTATTTGAATCATTTGTCAGGTTCTAAGAAATGACGTTATGGACGATATCGGTGAAGAATGCTACCGGTCTATCCAAGACCGTCATCTTCGAAAGTGGCCAGAAGACTTCTGTTTCTATGAACATTCGAGCCGATACGCTAACATATTGTACATCGTAGACGCAAAGCAGAAGTGATGGTCGAAGCTGTAGAGATTGAGAAAAGCATTCGCAAAGACCTGCGGAACCTCACCATTTACGAAACCAAGGTGATCACACTCCAGGGCTCAGACGGAACAGTTGCAGTTTCCAGAAGGGAAATGTTGGATGTCATCTAAGAATCGTACTCTGATCATTTTAAGGTGCGCTGAGTATCAATGACCTGGCTTACACAGCTTCAAAGACGGGTAAGCAACTGTTTTCTTGATGAGCGACAAATTCCTCCAAACGCCTTAACACAAAAGCGAGAAACCTAAATTCCAATGGTACTGGAAGCAACTTATTTAAATCCTCACCATCTTCTATAAATGAGGTTCCACTTATTGGTGGAAACCAACCGCACACGGTTTATATGCATTGATAATTTATTAGTTCCACCTTAAAAGAATATTGTGCTTGTGTGAGAGACGGTACGATACGACGCGTGATAACAAAGCACTTCTGCTTGCATTTTGTCTTTGGACTCTTAGAATTCAACGAAAATGTCTGAAAACTTCTACGCGCTGAAGCTTCAGCTTCCTGTACAAGGATAGCAAATTCTATTCTAAAATCTTTTCCGTTATGCTTTTGTCCCCAATTGCTGCCTAATGGAATGTTTAGTTTAGATTTATTCTCACCGTCTTGATGTTCTTTCATATGGACTGACAGTGGTCCTCCCATTTCGCCTATCTATTCGTCGCTGTGAGACGCCCAGTTGAGGGATCCCTCCTGCTCTCTTCCTTTGCCCACATAGTTTACTGTTCGAAACATCTTTCTCGAAAATAACTTCTTTTTGCGTGGCTGATGAGAGGTGAGATAAGTAAGAAGTATGTTCTTATCACTTGGTTTTCCATACCACTTCCCCATACATCTGTTCTCGGACAGGCCATGAGATGCTGAGTCGACGAGCAATCGATGTTTGGTGCTCCTTGGTATTGCATAAACAGTTAGAAAATGACTCAAAAGGTCGACTTTCTACAAACATAATCGATATATCTACATATATATTATATTTTTTTTACATATATTTTTACAAACTGCCTTCGTTGAGATGGTGCGAGGTGCGAGGTTGCTACAAGTTGTTGTTGTTGTTGTTCCTATTATTCGATGGCTGACGTGTCGGCGACTTCGCCTTCTTCAGACCACGGACGTATTTCATGTAAACCTCTCCATATGACTACTACAATGCTGAGATATTTGTAAAACTCAGGACCGCAGGTGTCTGCGGAGGGGAACGAACGCGCTATTGTCCTTACCGGTGAGTAACGCGTTCACCATCACACCAAGCGGGTCCTTCGTTTCGCCTGTCTCTCAGCTGGTTCTATCGATCTTTCGTCATCAGTTGAACTGAACTGAATTGAAAAATACGGCAAATAAAAAAAGTTACGATTGTGATTATAACTATAGCTTCAGCTTAACTGGATTCAATGCCGAACTAGCTGAGAGACAGCCGAAACGAAGGACCCGCATGGTGTGGTGGTGAACGCGTTACTTCCGGAAAGGACAATAGTGCGTTCGTTCCTCACCGCAGACATCTTCGGTCCTGCGTTTTGCAAATATCTCAGTATTGTAGTAGTTATATTTCGCAAAATACCCTGCCGTTAAAAAGAATGGACAGGCAAAATTTTAAAAAGGTTAAGATTGCTCTCCATATGATTTGGTGAATTTTCTGTAGTACTGATGAAGATCTATTATATAAATGAACGCCACTTTCACGACCGATTTTCTATTAACCTCGGCATTGATGAAGTAATTCTTCCTATTCTTGTTGAGCAAACGCGAGGTGTTACTTTTATTCTTTATTCACGAATAAGCTGACGTTTCTGCTGATTTCGATTTCCTCAGAGCCTGGAAAGGCCAAGTTGACAGAAATCTCTTTGGCCAAACACCTCCATAACCAAACAAAGAAAACGCTAAACGAAGATTTCAATCACATTAAACACAGCTTTGCACACTCACCGCTTTCTATGAGGCTTCCACTGAGTATGTCACGTGGAGACCAACCGCAAAGAGTTCACATGGAAGCGTAATGTGCCTCTCACATCAAAACAACAGTCATAAATACTGACTAATATCAAGCGTGATTATGAGGCATTCCTCCCTAGGGTTCATTTTCGTATCCTCGGAATTAATCCAGAGTGCCTCGGGAATTTTGCGCTCTCGTATTTTCCACTCCTGTGCGAGGATCGTCACTTCTACTTCAAAATCTTCCCGGTTATGTCTCTGTGTCCAATGCGTGCCTGGTGGGGTACTTGGCTTAACTTTAAGTTTCAAGTTCTTAAGTTCTCTCAACTAAACGTTGATTTAGGAAAATGTCCCATCTTGTACTTCCTTGTCAGAACTCATAAGTTAGTATCCAGCGATGATCTTGCGTCTACCGATCTATCATTGTTTAAGGTTAGACCTATCACTAGCTTTGTAGACGGGCGAACAGATAGGACAACCTGGTTCTTAACCATCCGGCTGTCCAAGTATCGAAGCTGACGAGGAATTACTACAAACTCTCCGCTTGAGTGATGAAGTTCTCCGACGTTACCTCCCTTTATACAAACTTGTCGAATGACTCCGCTATGCAAACCTTCCTCAAACTCCTTATACAACACGAAGGAGCAAAAAACATCCATGGCTTCACGATAGAGCAGTTGATAGAACTCTTAAAAGAGTGCCTGTGCTGCTCAATCTTCATATGATCCGAAAAGTACTACGCTCAAATAAGAGGTTTGACAATGGGACAGCGACTGGCACCAAGCCTTGCCATTGCGTTCGTGTCTAACGGGGGAGACCAGTAACCGATCTCCGGCCGTTACTCTACTGTAGATATATAGATGACTGCTTTATCCTTTGCTCAACACAGGAGGAAATGGACAAATGTTTCGAGTTGTTGAACGAATAGTTAGTGTGTATTAAGTGCACCCGAGAGAAACAAAAAGAAAACTGGCTTCCATTCTTGAACATCCAAACCAATAACCTGTCCGAAAACTGCTAGATTACGAAGTGGTACCGAAAACCAAGTAGTAAAAACATCCTCGTTTACTTAACATTACCTCTCCTCTCACCCCTCTCACACGAAAAGGGCGCTTGTAAGAAACATGTTTCTAACAGCAACCAGTGTGTGCACAGGAAGAGAGCAGGAAAAGGAATCCCAGAAACTGGCGCGGTAAATAAACATTTCCAATGGCTACGAAACTGTAGCTTCTCAGGAAAGGTGTAAAGGAAAGCAGCCCAAACCCCCAAACGATAACTCTAGCGATGATAAGGTCTCGTTTATCTTGACCTTCATCTTAAATGAACTAAGTGCAGCTATAACACACTGCTTAAGAGGAGCTGATCTAGAGAATTCGGTAAAAATAATCGAAATACCACCGAGCACTCAAAGAAACTAACTAGTTTGCAACTGCCTACGTGACCGTCTATGTACAACGAAAAATTGCATAAATTGCCCCAACGTTAGAGACGATGATTGCATGAGCTCGGGTGTAATTTGTCTGATCTCTTGTAAAGCGTGCGGAGACGAATATATTGGCGAAACGGGTAGGCCCCTCTGTGTGCTTATAAAAGAACACTTAGTCCGTAAACCTGAAGTTAAACCAAGTATCCCACTAGGCACGGATAGAGCACAGAGACATAACGGGGAATATTTTGAAGTAGAAGTGACGATCCTCGCACAGGAGTTGAAAACACGAGCGCGCAAAATTTTCGAGTATTGTGGATTAATTCCAAGGATCCGAGTATGAACCCTAGAGAGGAATACCTCATAATCACGCGTGTTATTGGGCAGTATTTAAGACTGTTGTTTTGATGTGAGAGGCACATTACGCTTCCATGTAAACTTTGTGCGGTTGGTCCCCACGTGACATATTCAGTGGCAGACTCATAGAAAGCGGTGAGCATGCGATGAAGCTATTCTGTGTCCATGATTGAAATCTTGGTTTAGCATTTTCTGTGTTTGGTTATGGAAGTGTTTGGCTGTATAGATTGCGGTCAACTTGACCTTTCCAGGCTCTGAGGAAGGCGAAATGCGCCGGAGCGTCAGCTTGTTCTTGAATAAAGAATAGAACAACATCTCGCGTTTACTCAATAAAGAATTATTTGATCATTGCCGGGGTTAATAGAAAGTCGGTCGTTGGGATGAACCGGAATGTTTTATCGCATGGTTTTCGATACCAGTTCGTATTGTAAGCGCTTCCGGACCGGTCAGATTGAATGTTCAAAATCGGAAGCCAGTCTTTCTTCGGGTTTTGCTGGATATTCTCAAAACACTGGCTTAGCAATTCAAAATACTTGCCCATTTCCTGTGTTGAGCAGATAACAAAACATTCGTCGCTAAATCTACACTAGAGTAGTGGCAGAAGACCTAATGCGAGGGCTTCAAGATCCAGAATGGGGAATGAGGCATCCATCTAGGATCTGTGGTGTAACATGCAGATTCTGTAGTTAATGGAAGAATCAGAGCATCACCAACATAAATGGATCGAAGACTTTGCTCTATCGTTCTATGGATGATATTTGTAGTGTTATCTACAATATGTTATAATGTTCCATCATACAAACAAATTACTACCAGGATTTGGAAGTTTTGGCGACTGATGGGTCTCTATTTCATCATTTTCTTATAACCTCATGCTGTATATAATAACTTATCACTCACTATAAAAGGATAAAGGATAAAGCTCTTGGCGTTGATCAATCCCTGAGAAATACGCCATGTATTCGACTTCATTAAGCATTGTTTGGTGATTTAATGTATACCTAGCCTTTACAATGATTCGCAGTGGCCTATCGATGTGTTGAGCCAGTGCTGCTATCCTCCATACAAGTCTCGCACCAATTTGCCTACCCCTGAAGGATGGAAGTCTTGGTGAGCCTGTAGCGCGGGGATGGATCCCATGTGTATTGCAGGGCGCCTCCAACCACATCCACTATAGCAATTAAAACTAAACTCAAAAGACGGACTTTTTTTTGAAAATCGACATGATAACCGATCACCTGTATAACCTGTAGTCTCATTAATCTTCAAGTGACTTGAGTGGGAGCCAGCAAATCATCCATTTTTCGCTGCCGTGTGCCACAGTAACCCAGTGAGTTCTGCTCGCTCTAGAGACTCGTCGAGCATCATATCTTTCTTCTAGGCGTTTCGTGAAGAACTCTGACCATCGAGTTGGTGGTCTTTCTGGAGTACGTTTGACTCCGCAAGGAATCCAGTCTTTAACGGCTGTTGTTCATCGGTTGTCATTCATATGCATTACGTGTCCTGCCCACCTTATCTTCGACTATTTGGCGCACGGAACGGCATTCTTGATTTTTTATCGTTGACGCACGTCGGAGCTTCGGAGCCCTTCCCTTAATTGGATGACACGGGATACTCCTAACATTGTCCTTTCGAGTGCGCGTTCAATAACGCTGAGTGGTTTTTCATCCTGTTTACGCAGCGACCAGGTTTCTGAGCATACGTTTACGCTGGAAGTACCTCTAAGTCGAAAAGGTGGGCATGGAGTCGGATGTTCTTTTTTCTCTTCACTACATCCTCGATGCTCTTGAAAGCTCTCCAGGCCACTCGTTCTCTTCTGCTCTGGAGCTAGGTCGTGCATCATATTGATTTCATGACCTAGATAGACATAGCTGGAGCATTCAGAGATATTCGTTCCGTTGAGCGTGAATGGGGAATACGAAATCAATCCGTTCCTCATGAACATCGTTTTTGTGAGATTTAGTCGAAAACTAATCTTTACACAGGCTCTATCAAAGTCTTCAAGCATGCGTTCCGCTTGGCTAGTGTTTTCCACGCTGGCATGTTAGCTCGAGCGTTTCTGACAGACGTGTCTTGGTGACTTTCGTACTTTCAGCCTTCATAGCGCTAATGTGAAGATGTTGAATGAACTGATCGTGTTCCTCGTCTATGTTATCGACAACGGCATCTTCCCAACAGCCGAATAATGAATTGAATAAGTCCCAGTTTGTGGTGGTTCTGGGACTTCGGTTTTTTAATTTAGCGGCTTTTTCTCCTTTCCGCGAAAAGTAGAATCTTGGACGAAGGAGACGGTGGTCTGATCCCGTGTAGAATTTTGGGACAACGGTGACATCGGTTAGGCAAAACCTTCGATTTGCTATGATACGGTCTATTTCGTTTTGGTACTCTGCTTTGGGAGACTCCCACGTCCAGCGTTGAGGGTGGGGCTTCTAGAATTGCGAGTTACCATGGGCGGTCTTGGTCGTGATGATAAACTCGGACAGCCGCTCACCCTGTTCGTTCCATTCTAGTCCGTGGGTCCTAATGTGACGTTCTTCAGACGTTTTGCTGATCTAATATTAGTGTTAAAATTTCCAATGATGACCGAAGAATGTATGGTCTTCTCTGTAGGACTTCTCCGAGTCCATACCGAACGCTTCGGCTTCATCTTCGTCATAGTTTGATGTCGGTGCGTTAACGACGAAGATTTACAAAGCCGGTATTGATCCACATCTTTTTAATCGTAAACGTCCGATTCGGGTTGTAAGCTATTCGAATGAATTGATGTTCATGGACAAACTCGTGTTGAGGAGAACGCCGACACTGCCGACTCCTCTACTGTCGCATGTTCCGAGGAACAGTTTCTCTCCGTGTCATAGACGGCGTTGAATGGGTGGCGTCCTCTCGTCTCGGCCAGGCCGATGACGTCGTACCTTATCGTTCTTGCTTGCATGAGCAAGTCTTCTATCGAGGAATCGGATGCAAGTGCACGTTCATTGTAGGTACAGATTGTCACTTTAGTTCTTTGCAATCCAGGTAGCTTCCATTATCCCTGAGATTTTAGCAGCCTTTCCGTACTCGTCCTACCCAACGCTGCAAAACTGGAGGCTCTCTCGAGGTCAGAGAATGAGGCCCGTTTTTTTCACTGTGTTTAGCATTTTGATAGCCACGTATAGCTTGCTGGGCTCTGAACGTGGAGACTGGGTATATGCACGAGTAGCTGGCCAAGCTCTCCCAGAGTGGGCATGGAGCTTATTTCTTGGAGGCGACTCCTAACTGCCTCCCATATTGTTCCCTCTCACTTAATTGCAGACTTTTGACCGAATTGACTCGTAGAATACAATCAGCATAAACTAGAACGCGCCTACACGCGCATGCATGAATACGCCTCGTAAATACAGGAAGTATGTGCTAAATCGGTGCAGCAGAAACAGGGAGTCCATTTCCTTGATCCACCTACGTCTCAGGGAAACAAAGGTCACTTTTGGTCCGCGATTAACCCCCTATCCGCCACCTGGGGAGGCGCCACGTAGCCTCGCGACTAACCGGCACGAGATCCCTCATGTGAGGGAGATCCGTGAATAATAATAATCGATATATCCGCATATATGTTGTTACGAACTGCCCTTCGTAGGAACCTTCTTTTCTCCGTTACCTCTCAAAACATTCAATAGGTGCAAACGGTGTAGGAGATTCCGTAACATATGATCGTTCGATCTTTGATCGATTAGTTTTCTCCATTTCTAAACACTGAGAATTGGCTTTTTCACTGGAGGCAAATAGCACTTACTCAAAATGGTAGTCATTATCGACCTTAGGTTGGTTTCACTTCGATGCTGGATGTTCCTCGTTAGTATGTATTCTTTCTTGATAAGCTTGCACGAGGTTGATAAATATATTTATTTTCGGCTAACGTTTCGACGTCTTCGT